>CM019066.1:20300101-20570101 GCA_009667805.1 Leptobrachium leishanense
GCTCTCTGAGTAACTCCAAGTCTCACAAAGTATGGAGCTCGCGAGTTCTTGGAATCTTGCATTTTCTGAGAACTTGCAGGTTGATACATCCAGTCCTATGTCTTGGTATGCTCAACAACAACTTTAAAAAAAAAAACCTCAGTTAAACAAGAGAATTCACGTAGGATCATTAGTCAGCAGCAGAACCCACAATGGGTTAATCTGATTTAAATACAATCGCAGCGAGGAAAAGGAAACTATGGATGATTGCAGCATGGCATCATCTAGTGATATGGACGCAGGAAACACATTGTACGAGTAACCATTGTTAGACAATGCAATTGCTAAGACATTAATGAAAATATCATGTGTACTTGCAGGTTTCCAGTCTGTAAGGAAAGGACTCAGAATTCAGTATCATTGAATTCCAAAGACAGACACTTATGTGTTAGCCCGGAAGAAAACAAAAAAGTCTTATGTAACATTCATAACTATCAATGCAGAAATCAGGGGCTCCTATGGCAAATTTTGGCATTCACATAGGATGGGGGGGGGGCATCATTCTCTTTCCTAATGCCCTTTCTTTTATAGGTCTAATATTTTGAGGGGTACATTTGAATAACAGAGCTGCAAAGCCTCAAAACTCCAAGCGATGAGTTTCTAAATCATTAAAAAGTGTTGCGACAAGTCACGTGGTGCAAATAAATTATTTTGCTGTTGTTACATTTTTATTGAGAGATACGTAGATCATGAATATTTTTCTTAATTCAACGTTTCAGTGATAATATTTACTTGATATCATTTGGGACGGGGAAGCTGAAGAATTTGTAGGGTCAAGGGCAGCACCAGCATCAAGCCTAAATGTTCCCCTGGCAGAAATGTACCATCTGCAGCGCCGTATGTGGCATAATGCTAAATGGTAGGGTGCGCTACAATCAAGGCAGAAGCTATGGCACTGAATAAGATGTTCAGACATTGACTCTCTGGCTTCCCTCATAAGAACCTAGGAAGTAATTCAAGAAGTGCTGAGCTGCTGGAGAATCCAGGGCGATTGGAAATTTTCGAACATGGCGGCTGAATTACATACAACTAGCTGCACCACCCTGATAACCAGAGAGAGCAGCCACAATATCCCCACAGGATAAATGTAAAACTTAACCTTTATTAAATTGTAGCGCTCACCCCCGGAGGAGCCGCTGAATAAACCTCGGGATAGTCTCACCGCACTAGGAATTATTACACACCAGCATTGTTGTGGATTTTCTAGTTTTATATACTTTACTGAAAGATAAAGTGTCATAAAATAAATGCTCGTTGAATGAATTTACAGGATGTGTCACGCGGGAAAAACACGCGGCGGAAAAGACCGGTTAACCCCCCCTCAGTTCTGGAGTGTAAGTTCCGTAAAATAGCTCAAAATATATATATGTGTGTGTTGTCTAAGGTACCCGGGGACTGTGTTCGACTGGCCAGTGAAAGAAAAAAAAAACAATCTTCGACTAGTCACCGTTGGGGCCCTGTAAATTGAAGCAATAACAAGCGTGCGTTTCTGTTTCGGAACTGTGGGCCTGGAGGCCTCTCATCCATCCGTCGAACGAATTGTCCAGCACTCGATTCTTTAAAAGGCATTTAAAACAATAAGGATGCATGAAAATCTGTGAATACAATAAAAAAAGGTCCTATAGAAGATAATAAAAAGGTCTGTTACAGAATAAAAAGCAAAAAGCCATTAAAAAAATGGGAATCAAATTTTGCCTAAAAAAAATCTGGAGCAATACCAAAACAATTTAAAAAAAATTAAGAAAATGAAAATGCTTTTGCTGAAACTGAAAGAATAAACGGTTGCATAAAAATAACATAAAAACAATAATATTTTTTACATTGAATCCTATGGGATTCGCCTGTTTAAACCTGTCGAACTGAGTCACCGAAAATCAGGGCATTTCACTGACACTTTGGTGCATTTCGACGTCCTCTGAATAGATTAAACATTAGTTCTAGGGGACAATTTTGCTGTCGAAGATCGCTCAATTGCGCAGAGCTGCTTCGAACTGCACCGGATTTCACTGTCAATTCGCCAGTATTTGTCAATTTGACATATTTCTGAATACCCAAACTGCCACAAAATTGCACCGTATGGTTGCACGGTTCGGAGCAATTCAGTGGCAAGTTCGGAGCTCTTTGAATAACCTTTATAGACTTCTATGGAGGATGTACGGTATAACATGCCCATTCACTTCAGCAATAAGAACAATACATCCCAAGTCATATAGTATTCCTAATTCCATCCTCCTCCTCAATATACCAGTGTGACGGATCCCGCTACTCGGGGTGAGTAGATCCGCCGTCAGCGCCGAGTACACCTGGAGGTCGGTAGTGTGGTAGCGAGCTGCCGCTGGTCCTCGTAGGATACCCCGAGGTTGCATCGCTGTAGAGAGGTCCTTGAAGCGTACCGGTTCGCAAAGCCCTGTTATCCCCAATTACTAGCCGAGGCAGGAGTAAAGGTTCAAACAAGAGTGATTTATTTTGCATGGGGAACACAGGTGTATTTATGGGGGAAAAAGGTATTGATCTCCCCTGGCCCGCCCTCAGCCCTCCCGGGGTGATTTCTGCCACTGTCCCGAGCCATTGCCCAATTTCTCTTTGTTAACCTGCCCCCCCCCCCTGCTGTGCGCAGCCCTTATCTTGGGGCTCGGCGCCAGCTCGTCTGGTGAACTTTCCGGGGCTCTGAACCAGCGGGGAACAGGGGAACAACAGGGAAAATCACATTGGGGTACTTATAAAAATAAGGGCTAACGAACTTTTAATAACACACAAATAAATAAACACTTGAACTGTTGTACTGCGCTACAGCGTAGTGGCGGCCGTCCCATCACAACCAGTACATATATATAACAGAGTCAAAATGAAAATAAATGCAAGGAGATGGCAGTTACAGTATAGTTTCAAGCATCATTCAGCATTCATCCTCCAGCATCACCATTAACCTTGATTATTTATTCAAATTATGTACTCAGTCAGCACTGCATTTTTTGTCCTAAAATGTGCAATCCACCTCCAGATCCCCACGTGGCACACTTCAAGCAGGGCCGGATTAACGTAGGGGCGGATGGAGGGGTCGCTTCAGGCCCCTACCTGTAAATAGGCCAACAGCCAGAGAATGTTTTCTTCCGTTATGCTCCCAGCACCTGGCTTCGCTCTCAAGCCGGCCACACTTAAGGCCGGGTGCACACTAGACTAGATAAGACGTTTTTTGTAACGCACTAACGCGCGTTAAAAAAAAAAAACATCGTACCCGACGCTCGTCCACGCCCCCTTGCGTTATCTTCCATAGGAGGATAGCGGAGCACCCGTCGACGTGAATCCTAGCGTTCTAGAATGGCGATGCGCTAGGATTCGCGTCGACGGGTGCTCCGCTATCCTCCTATGGAAGATAACGCAAGGGGGGGTAGACGAGTGTCGAGTACGATGATTTTTTTTTTAACGCGCGTTAGTGCGTTACAAAAAACGTCTAGTGTGCAGCCGGCCTTAGCCTGCCTCTCTGCTCTGGCTCTGCCCACCATGAAGTCCCTTCTCCATTGGCGTGCACATGGGGGTGTGCTGCATGCATCCAGGCACTCCCTAATGCTGCCCATTATGTAAAATAACCCCTCCCCTAGTGAGCTTCGAGTGGCTGCCTCCCCTTCCTTCCTGGTGAGTCACGTGCTGCAGGATACCGGAAGAGGAAACAGAGCCCCGTTCAATACCTCAGCAGCTGCTGAATTGCTGCAGCGCAGCAATTCAGTTTGCTGCAGCAGTGTCGTTGAACGCTTTGGATGCGAATTTTGAATCCAAAATGGCCGACGATTTCTTAATGAAAGATTCAGATTGTTTTTCGTATGACTCGGACAAAATATAATAAAGAAAAGCAGTCAGCACAATTTCGCTTTGTATGCACACACCACAAATGATAGTTTTTATTGAATAAACGTTATGTTTACTTCTGAAACAAAATATAAATTGAACTGTAATATATGTCTATGTGCAGGGGTAAATAATAAATAAATATTTTGTGCTTTGGTGAAAAAAACCTCAAAATTAACATTGCTGTACGGAATTGTTACTTGCTTCGTGGCGGCGGCCATATTGCTGTACGGAATTGTTACTTGCTTCATGGCGGCGGCCATCTTTAATACATCACACTCAGCTACTAGCAGCATCTCCTCGGGTCGCTGCAAGTGCTAAGTTAGCAGTGCTGAGCGCTGAGTGGCGTTCAATGGCAAGTTGCTAATTTAGCACTTGCAGCGGCTGAGGTATTGAACGCGCCTCAGCTCATCTGAGCTCAGAATCATGTGCTGCCTCGTGCTGCTGCTCCTCCTGCCTGCTGTGAGTGAGTGAGGAGGATGTGTAACCAGCCCCAGCTTGGCTGGATGGAGACCCCCATCCCACCTGGCCAGGAGGAGGTGAGAAAGATACTATCTGCTCCTCCCCCCTGCACTACATGCCCCCCTCTCCATCCAGCTGAACTAGTGACCCCTCCTGTGTACACCCCAGGGTCTGTCCAGCACAAGAAGCTGTGCTATGTGAGGGGGTCTAAACTCTGCTGTGAAGGAGAAGCTAGTTTTTAACCCCTGCAGTCAGGACCTGTATGCTTTGCACCAGGCTGACAGATCATAAGACCTTTGGAGCAGCAGGAGCCATGGCATAAAAGAACAGCTGAGGTTCACTGTAATGTGTTGCTCGGATGCCTGGTCCTGCAGGGGTTAAAAACTAGCTTCTTCCCAGCAAGGTCTACTCCTTGACAGGGAGACCCTTCACCCCCTCACAAAGTACAGCTTCTTGTGCTGGACAGACCCTGGGTATATAGATTAGATATAAATATAGATTTGTTTATATATATATATTAAAATACATTTAAATATATTATGTAATTAATTTAATAATATTTAAATAGTATATATTTAAAATGATTTTATATAGAATTTAATAATAATAAATTAAATATTTTTGTGGGTTTTTTTCAGTAGATTCTGTGCTACGCTCATACACACCGTACATTTCTGTGAGTTTTATTGCTGTGGGCTATACTCATACACACCACACATTGCCAAGAGTTTTAGTGCAGTAGATTCTGTGATACACTCATACACACAACACACTGTATCACAGAGCTCCACAGCAATAAAACTCACAGTAATGTGCAGTGTGTATGAGCATATCCCACAGCTCCACAGCAATAAAACTCACAGAAATGTGCAGTGTGTATGAGCGTATCACAGAGCTCCACAGCAATAAAACTCAGTAATTTGCAGTGTGTATGAGTGTATCACAGAGCTCCACAGCAGTAAAACTCACAGTAATGTGCAATGTGTATGAGTATGAGTTTTATTGCTGTGGAGCTCTGATATGCTCATACACACTGCACATTACTGAGTTTTATTGCTGTGGAGACGTAGGATATGCTCATACACACCAATCATTAATGTGAGTTTTATTGCTGTGGTATATGCTCCTACTCACTGCACATTACCGTGAGTTTTATTGTAGTAGATTCTGTCATACGCTCATACACACCGCACATTACTGTGAGTTTTATTGCTGTGGAGCTGTGGGATACACTCATACACACCTCTCATTACAGCAATTCATTTTGTATCTATAAAAAGGCCCACCAAAATACTCGGCACCAGGCCTATGATACTCTTAATCCGGCCCTGCGCACTTCCCCGTCTGGCATTTGCCAGAGCACCGGGTACTTTGCGTCGCTGATGGGTTAACGATCTGAAATATTTTGTCTGTGATCTGCAATACTCATAGCACTCTGCTTGATATTAAATAAACACTGACCATCGCGTATGTATTCCAGTAGTAGCGCTTATTCATCGCTGGCAGCTCTGGACGCGATTAATGTTGACCGGGGAGACCTGACTAATGCCGGGTTTATGCAGTACAGAAGCTGTGGTTACTTCTTGTACCGTTCTCTGCAGGTGTCCTGGAAGCTGTGGTTGTTTTAATGTATCAAGGGAAATGCTGTTGTCCTGATTTCATTTTTTCCAAGACCTTTTGGTGACTGTTGACATCTCACTGAGTAATGTGGTGTATTATTATTCCTTCTTTTAATCATTGCTTTCTTAGGGTCAGTGGTGGGAAAATCTATATATTACCCTATGTGCTTTATGATGCAATATCCCACAGTCACGGGGCTTGAAATGGGACACATTGCGAAGGAAGGTAGATTGATGTTTTTTTTTTTTATTGCAAAACTTTACCGTTAACCCTTTTTGTCCTTTTATTTTATTTCCTATATTTAATTAAGTATTGACATTTTAACACTGATTTTGTGTGCTATACCTGATGCTTTTTCATGTTTTGTACATCCCTCTCTTTATTGTGCTTTCAAACAATTTAGTAGAGTTAAGCCCTTTTCGAGTCAATTTTTACCTTGATTTCCACTTTCCCGTTGGGACCCAGCAGGGTTCTGAGTGGAGGTTTTCTTTAAACCTTCTCCCTCTGCCCATGTATACCTAGTCATTTAGTAATATTTAATATACAGGATAATATTTAATTTTGCAATACCGATTCTTATCGTATTATGTTGAAAACATTCCAAGACTATCAGGGTTATCCAAAGACCTCCGAATTGGGGCTGAAAGGTAACCGAACAGTGAAATTCAGCGTATGGTTACCTTTCCTGGCCATTCGGCTATTCAGAGAGCAGGCAGTTCGCCAAATCCTGGCGAATTGCCTGCACATACGGTGCCTGTTCGTTACCTGTTCGGGGTCAGTGAAATCCCCATAGAGAAGCAATGCTTCATCTATTCAGATGCTTCAATGTTAAAACTATTCCCGTTTTAATTCAATATCTAATAAACCGTTTATTATTTTATTCTGCAGTAAAAAGTGTCTTTATTTTTAGATTTTTCAGGATCTTTTAGGCATTTTTTGGGATTTTGTTGCTAAATTGTTTTCCGTTTTTTTTTAAATCGTTTTTTCTGTAACAGAACTTTTTATTACCATTCATTGGATCTTATATGTAAATGTCAGACATTTTCGTTCTGTAGTTTCTTTGCAAACAGCATTTCACTTTTCAAACATTCAAGCATACTGTTTTTTTTTTTCTCTCACTCCATTCATCTACGGTGTCGGGTTTTTCCAGCGGCTGATCTGCACTGTGATCGGCTCCTGCTCGGGTTTCTCCGGCGTGCTCGGCGGGGTTAATCCAGATGTTTTTGCGGGTTTCGGTGTGCATTCGCCGGGTTTTGCAGTGAGTGTTCGGCAGGTTTGCGGCGGCTTTTCCCTGCACTACGACGGCCCTGTGGTGCAGGCTGAATACAACGCAGGGTCGCCGAAATTGGATCGGCAAATCGCACCGAATTGAAGAGAACGAAAAGTCACCGATCGTGCGGTGACTTTTCGATTCTCTTTGAATAACCCTGTGTTATACTAATGATCGTGCAATTACTTATAAAGTGCTACTTCTTCACTGCAGCAATGGTGTCCTCCCAAATTTGAGTTGATCTCACAAATTTGCCTATACATTGTGTTAGCAAAGAAAAACAATTATTCCCAGCACACCTAAATATATACATCACAATAACACCTCTATATCTAATCTTTGGTGTATTAAATACATTTTTATAAAAATCTAAGTGGTAATGGATACTTATATTTGGATGGCGATATCACCTTCTGTCTTGATCCTAGGATGTGTTCCCACAGTCGGTCCTGCGTGGGAGGGATCTTCTCCCCAGTACGAGGTCCTTCTTGTTTAAAGCGGTAGCAGCAAAGCAATATAGCTGCAAGAATTTTGTGGTGTCTCTCAAAAAGACACCAGATACGCAGGCAGCCAGTGATTTTAGGGAGCACCGGATCTCCTCTCAGCAGCAATCACCTCCTCCGCTGGACAATCAGACCAGGAACAGGATTGAAGCTTAAAATAAATAAATAATTCATTGGTAAACAATAATAAAATACACCAAAACGCGTTTCGCAGTAATTTGCTTCCTCAGTTGGTGTATATATACAGTGTTGCAGCATACTGCATGGTGTGCTTGGTGCACTGATGATGTGCCTGGTGCACAGCAGGAGATACCCCCGAGCTGCCAGTTTTGTCTGAGATAAACATCCATAGAGAGTATTTGAGTATGACTCACAGATCTTCTGAACAGAGAGAGATTCTGGATGCTCTGTAAAGTTCAACTATTAACCCTTCCCTGCACTGCTGTGAGTATGGGGAGCGCAAAGTGTTAATCAGCGTTAGGATTACGAAGTCCTGACGCTGATTAACGTCCGGCTGCGGTTAGCAAAATGTTAACCACAGCCTGGACTTGGTACTAACGGATTCCACTGGTGCAGAATCCGTTAGTACCAGCCAAAAAACCCCAACAAAAATTCAGATACTCACCTACTATCCCGCAGCGAGGACCGCCGCTCCGTTCGCCTCCTCCATCTGGCGGGAGGAGGGCGAGACTTGGGGAAAAAGTCCCCCAGTCTCCCCCTGTGGATCACTACCCGGTAGGTCATGTGACCGGCAGAGGAGAAACTCAATGGAGTCCTATGGACTTCATCGAGTGGATGCACGCGACGGCGCTTAGTGCTGCCGCACGCATCCCAAGGCGTAGCGCCCGCTAACAATGCAGGCAGCTTTTTAAATGCCTGCATTGCAATATCGAGTAAAACTGTGGGCGCAATTTTTTCTCCTTTGCGTCCCCGTTTTACCGCGAATAATGTAATGTAGCCCTAGATGTTTAATCCTGCCCACGAAGGAAAGGAAGCAAAACACATGGCTGCCTCCATGAGAAGAGCAGGCAGATTAGAAGCTACAAAAGCTCACAAAACTCCATTGAAAGTTTTAAAAATAAAAAAGGTTTACTGGTTTAAATAAGCTACAATAAAATACTTTTAAAAAAATCTCTATAACAGATGGAAGGTACACTTTAAGAAGTTATATCATTTAGCTTTTATCCTTTTATTTATAGACTAGGTGGAAAGACTGCCCAGAGGGCAGTCTATTGTTGTTGTCGCCAGCTCAGAATTCATGTCCACATATTTGTTTTTCATTGTCCTATCCAAGAGTATTTCGCTATATAAATGCATTTGTAACGCATCCATCGCCATCCCATCCGCAACAGGAGGGCCAACTGAGCAGCTGTGATGGGTGTGCGCACAGCTGACAGCGCATTACAAAGGCATTTATATATTACAGCAGGTTCCTCTTCCCTCTTAGATTTTACACGGGAACAGGACCCTCAG
Organism: Leptobrachium leishanense; assembly: GCA_009667805.1. Classification (NCBI taxonomy): domain Eukaryota; kingdom Metazoa; phylum Chordata; class Amphibia; order Anura; family Megophryidae; genus Leptobrachium; species Leptobrachium leishanense. The sequence continues at coordinate 20,309,312 of CM019066.1, forward strand.
ATTGTAAACTCACAGGAACAGGACCCCTTAGATTGTAAACTCGTGGGACCCCTTAGATTGTAAACCCATGGGACCCCTTAGACTATAAGCTCATGGGGCCCCTTAGATTGTGTTGGGTTTGGGCGGCCATTTGTTTTGTAGTGTATACATTATGCGTATATTTACTTTATGCGTATATTTAAGGGCACGTGGTATGCATGGCATGTCAGGCTGGTAGTTAGGCACACTGGTATTATGACACATTGGTATTATGCATGGCAGACTGGTAATATGGCTGGCAGACTGGTATTGTGCATGGCAAACTGGTAATATATTAGAGCAGCTTCCTCTTCCCTCTAAGATTGTAAGCTCACGGGAACAGGACCCTCTTAGATTGTAAACTCACGGGAACAGGACCCTCAGATTGTAAACTCACAATAAATAAATAAATAAATAAATATGGCTGGCAGACCGGTATTGTGCATTGCAGACCGGTAATATGGCTGGCAGACTGGTAATGTGCGTGGCAGACTGGTATTGTGCATGCAGACTGGTAATAACGCTGGCAGACTGGTATTGTGCATGGCAGACTGGTATTGTGCGTGGCAGACTGGTATTGTGCATGCAGACTGGTATTGTGCATGCAGACTGGTAATAAGGTTGGCAGACTTGTAATAAGGTTGGCAGACTGGTAATAACGCTGGCAGACTGGTATTGTGCATGGCAGACTGGTAATATGGCTGGCAGGCTGGTATTGTGCATGGCCGACTGGTAATATGGCTGGCAGACTGGTATTGTGCATGGCAGACTGGTATTGTGCATGCAGACTGGTATTGTGCATGCAGACTGGTAATAAGGTTGGCAGACTGGTAATAAGGTTGGCAGACTTGTAATAAGGTTGGCAGACTGGTAATAACGCTGGCAGACTGGTATTGTGCGTGGCAGACTGGTATTGTGCATGGCAGACTGGTAATAAGGTTGGCAGACTGGTAATAAGGCTGGCAGACTGGTATTGTGCATGGCAGACTGGTATTGCGCATGGCAGACTGGTATTGCGCATGGCAGGCTGGTAATAAGGCTGGCAGACTGGTATTGTGCATGGCAGACTGGTAATAAGGTTGGCAGACTGGTATTGTGCGTGGCAGACTGGTATTGTGCATGGCAGACTGGTAATAAGGTTGGCAGACTGGTAATAAGGCTGGCAGACTGGTATTGTGCATGGCAGACTGGTAATAAGGTTGGCAGATTGGTAATAAGGTTGGCAGACTGGTATTGTGCATGGCAGACTGGTAATAAGGTTGGCAGACTGGTAATAAGGCTGGCAGACTGGTATTGTGCATGGCAGACTGGTAATATGGCTGGCAGACTGGTATTGTGCATGGCAGACTGGTATTATGGCTGGAAGTCTGGTATTGTGCATTGCAGACTGGTAATTTGTCTGGCAGACTGGTATTGTGCATGGCAGACTGGTAATATGGCTGACAATGTGCATGGCAGACTGGTATTGTGCATGGTAGACTGGTAATAAGGCTGGCAGACTGGTAATGTGCATGGCAGACTGGTAATATGGCTGGCAGATTGGTATTGTGCATGGCAGACTGGTATTGTGCATGGCAGACTGGTAATAAGGCTGGCAGACTGGTAATATGGCTGGCAGACTGACTGGGGGAGACTCTGGGCAGGGGGGATCTGTGAGGGACACAAAAAATCCGATGCATTGGAGAGGCGCTGTGCGCACAGCACCTCTTCAATGGATTGGATTTTTTGTGTCCCTCACGCATGCTGGGCGCGTGCTGCAGCAGTTGGCTGCGTGCGCACCAGCTGGTTGCGCACGCATTCAACCCTCCGCGGTCTTAGGCATGGCTGTGCGCGTGCTGCGGCGGTTGGTTGCGTGCGCACCCAGCACTACGCTGGGAGCGCATGCGTTCCACACTCCGCCGTCTAACTGTTTTGGCAGTTGGATGCGCGCACAGCCAGCAATACACTGGTTGCGCGCGCATGCGCAGAAGGGTTTTTTGGCGATGGACACGCCAGCCCTTACTGTATTATAGTATAGATAAAGACATAAAATTCCTTTAACCCTTTCACTGCTGAGGACGTGTGGGGAACGTCCTCATTGACTCCTAAGGAAAGATAGGAGGTGCATTTGAACCCCGATATCTCCCGAATGTTGGCAGCTAGCAGGGTCATTTTTGGTATCATTAGAAAGTCCAGAGCATGGCCTTTCCAATGATACCAAGCATGACCATGTTTAAAGTAAAGAAATAATAATAATAATAATAAAAAAAGAGAAAAACGTGTTTTCGACGTGAAATGGCTCAGCAGTGAACGGGGTTAAGATATAGGTTTTCATTATTTTTTTTATATTTATTTTGTCTTATTGTTATTTAATTTAATACATTTTTCCTAGTCCATTAACTCTAATAATTGTTTTAATAATTCCAGGCTGGTACGGCAATAATTTTAGCAGTGTAGACATCTTATGTAATCTGACTAGAAGGAGATAGCTATTAATTGAGCAGTTTTCAGCATACTACGGACTTTGCTCTGTGCTCCTTATCTCCCTTGTCGAGAGCAAGGGGGCAAATTCAGCTTGTTAGCAAGAATGAAAATACAAGTGGGGGATGATAGGATACAAAGGGATAGATGAAGAAAGATGGCACCAACCACGCTCTAAGGGTTATTCAATAAGGACTGAACTTGCCCCTGAATTGCAACGAACAGTGAATTTCACAGCACTGTGCAATTCCGGGGCAGGTCGTCTATTCAGAAAGCTGTCAATTCGCCAAATATTAGCAAATTGCCAGCGAAATACGGTGCAGTTCACGGCAGATCGTCCCAATTTGGTGACCTTCAGCGGCAGTGAATTTGTATCATAGAGAAGTAATGGTTAATCTATTCAAAGAAGGTTGAACTACATGGAAATTTTGGCGAAATGGCCAGATTTTCAGTGGTTCAGTTCGACTGGTTTAAACAGGCGAATCCCGTAGGATTCACTGTAAAAAAAATATTTGCGGTTTTATTTTTATCAGCAAAAAGTCTTTTTATTTTAGCATTTTAATATTTTTTTAAAAAAAATTTGGGGTATTTTTATGCATTTTTAAAGCGAAATTTTAGATTGCCATTTTTTTTAATTGCTTTTTTTTTTATTCTGTAACAGACCGTTTTGTTATTCTTTATAGCTGATCGGCTTTGTGGCAGTCAGTTCGACGGATTGTCGGCTGTGTTTGGCGGTCTGTTCGGCATTCGGTGGCGGCATTTGGCAGTCTTTAGCGGATTCCATATGGAGCGTTTCGGGGACCCTGCGGTGAATTCAATATTAATCACTGTTTGCTTTACCTCCTTTTGCCTTCCAGGTGGAATATTGGGAAGGGAAGTACTATATATTACTGGACTCTGTTGTACCGGAGTGCGTCGTCAGCTGGAGTCCCTTAATCCAACATGTATAGCAATGAAATTGTAAACGCAACAGACAAATTCAGTTGAAGAGAATCTTTATTCCACCAACGTGAACCTGGGAACAGTTTTCATCCAACAAGTGGATCTTTGTCAAGTCTTTAGTTGGATCAAAACGTTTCCCAGGTCCACTTTGGTGTTGTGGTGTCTGCAATCTCATTGCTATACAGATTGAACATTGAAGACCCACAAGCCCACCTCATAAAATGTGGAACAGAGGGCACTGTAGCTGGGACAGAACCCTGAAAGTGATGGTAAACTGGTACAATTGGGAAATGTGAAGGAGTTCTGTAATGGGGCATTAGTGGGCTTGAGGTGGCGATCTGTATTGGTCAGGGCCTGAGTGTGGTTCTTTGACACTCTGGGAGAGTTGACTTTATGCAAATTGGTCTCATTTGCTGCCTCCATTGGGGAAGAGTCCAAACGTGCAGCAGCTGCATGTTCCTCCGCGGCAGCGATCAGGGTTAACTGAAACATACTACGCACAGCGCCATATTTCGCCTTTGACCATGGCTTGGCAACTAGCCAGCAGAGCAGAAGAGGTGCTGATGATTAGGGATGGACTGCCGGTTCGAATCGGTTAGATGTTCTATTCGAACATCGGCTGTTTGAAAATTTGTGAACTTCCGACTTTTTAAGGCGTTCGGAGAGAAAGTTTGAAATTTTTTTTAAAAAACAAAAATTCCAAAAAATGCTTAGAAGATCCTAAAATATCTAAAAATAAAAAGACTCTGTACTGCAGAATATAATAATAAACAGTTTATTAGGTATTGAATTAAAACGGGAATATTTCCCACTAATTGTTAGTCAAACATTTCCCACTCATTGTTGGTCAAACATTTCCCACTCGTTGGTGATAAAACATTTCCCATGGCTTCAAATCGCGTTTAAACATGAGCAAAAGCGGTAAAAATTAGCTCAGAGCACAGCGGTGAAATGGCTCAGCAGTGAAAGGGTTAAAAACCTTTTTTAAAACTTTTTTTTCATGGTTTCCTGTCCCCCAGGGCAGCACTCGGACCCCCATACACCTTTTATGGCCAATATCTTGCATATATGTCCTCTTGGAGGGGACTTTAATTTTCAAACATTGGAGCCCCATTAACTTGCAAGGTGTTCGCATTGTGTTCGAGTTCGCAGTCGAACTTTTTCGGGTGTTAGAGTTCGAATACGAACCGAACACGGTTTTTTTTCGGCCCATCACTACTGATGATTTATGTATCTGGTGTGGACCTGGAGCTGCAGTTCCGTCAGCCTTATAATAGTCCGGCCCTGGGTGTTGAAGCAGAATTTGAAGTGCCTGAATAAGCACCAACACCTAAACACATACCTGTTTATCATAGAAAAACATTTCCTTAATATTTTTCCCCAAACATTTAGTTTGTTGCCATGCACTCCTTTTTGTAGAAATGAACATAACATTAAGGAAAGTTTAAAAACTCAGACATAAACTTTATTCCATTTTTACTCAAACGTTCTGTATTTAATCCAAATGACATTTCAAATTGCAAACACAGTAACAAAACCCCAAGAGGGGTGACAACATATTGAAATAACAAAACGAATGAAGAATTGTCCGACATCTTTATGATTTTTTCAGCTACTGTTGATTCTGAAGGGGTTAATCAAAGAGCACCAAATTGGCCACAAAATTGCACCTACCGATGAATTTCCTCGTATGATGCAATTTCGTGGCCCTTAGACTATTCAGAAAGCTGGCAATTCGCCAAATATTGGCAAATTGCCACTGAAATTATGGTGCAATTTGGCGGCAGTGAAATTCCCCATAGCGAAGCAATGGTTCATCCATTCAGATAACACCGAAATGTCAGTGAAATGCTCTAATTTTCATTGCTTTCAGGTTTAATTAGGCGAATCCCTTATGTTTCAATGTAAAAAAAAATCCCCGTTTTTCTTAAATATTTATTCAACCGTTTCTTCTTTTCATTTGCAGCAAAAAGTCTCTTTAATTAATTAATTTTTAGGATTTTTTTTCAGCATTTTTAGGGATTTTTTTGGGTGAAATTCTTAATTCAGATTTTTTTTTACATGGTGTTTTTTTCATTCTGTAACAGAGCCTTTTATTGTTATTATTATTATTCATTATTTATAAAGCGCCAGCATATTCCGCAGCGCTGTACAATAAGCACAGTACAGACAGGGTTACAATACATTAAACAACATTTGACAAACAGTACAGGAGGAGATGAGGGCCCTATTCCCGTAGGAACTCACAATCTGGGAGGGTTGGGGTTGGAAACAGGAGGAGAGGACTGCAAGTTGAGAGTGATTGATGGTTGCGTCAGTGAGTTGGGTGTTATTCCAAGGACCTTATACATTATTTCCAGGTATTTTCAAGCCCTTTTTTTTTTTTAAACGCGTTTCTTTTTTACCCCTGTTCAACAGCTTCTTGGCTTTTTCCGGCGGCAGGTCGGCACTTTGTTCGGCAGGTCATCAGCTTTTTTCGGATCGATTTGGCAGTCTGTTCATTGGATCGTCGGATACATTTGGTGTTTATTTCGATTTGTTTCAGTGGTTTTGCGTCGGTTTTCCAGATACATTCAGTGAGTCAATTCGCCGCACTTCGGAGACCCTGTGATAAATACCTGTATACACCACAGGTGGGCAAATTTAACCTGCTGAAGATTGGCGGAGAAGAGAGGACTGAAACTTGAGTGGCATTTCAGTGCTCTCTGAATAATTTTTAATTTCTCAGTTTGTATCTACTTAATTTATAGCATTTCCAGTTTTTGTTGCGTAGACGCAGACAACTGGCATTTAAATCTTTATTCAATTTCCTCTTGTATTGGAATATGTTTGATATACTGTAGCTTGTAATGCGATCATTATTAATACATCATGTATATCTTTTGGTTATATCTCTGAAATCTGGCACTTTAGGAGGCTTCCAAATTTCAGGATAACTCCCCTGAAGCTCTGGATGAATCCTCCTGCAGTCCGGTGCTCCTCCAAGAGCTGTAGCACAGTGTGGCACATGCTGGGGAACTCTGGCAGCAACATAGAACATGCTCCCCCGAGATACTCAGGCTCTGAGCAGTATGTCACTCGGAAAAGGCTTCTCACTGTCTCCTGGCCACATGATGGTGCTGGCAGTGGATCGGGCCCTCCTGCCGCTTTCTCCTTCCCCTCCGACATTGGATTCTCCTTGATTCTGAATTCTGGAAGAAACTAAAATACGTAAATCTCAGGGCCCTAAGCATTCCAGATTAGGGTTGCTCAACCAGTATGACCATGGATGTCCCTGAACTGCACTAAACAGACACAATAGACACTCTTCTTTGTGATACATTTAGTGACGTCACTCAGGTTGGCGTCACCCGGTGCAGTAACTCATGGTGTCACCCCCCTGAGTTTTACAAAAAAAAATTCAACTCTTGTTACTCATATGCAGAACGTTATCACAGAGCTCCACAGCAATAAAACTCAAAGCAATGTGTGGTGTATATAAGTGGATCACTGATACGCTCATATACACTGCACATTGCTGTGAGTTTTATTGTTGTAGAGCTCTGTGGTACACTCATATATGGCCAGGCCACCGAACAGAGGACGGTAACGCCGGTAATTTTTTTTTTCCTGCTGGGGGGGGGGTCACTTTTTGAAGCAGCTGGGCCGAGGAGGACCCAGGGACCTCACAGTCACAGTAGTAGAGCAGGTCTGGTGCTCAGATGGCTCGCTCACGTGTGTCAGGCAGATGAGGCAGGCTGGGTGTGGCTGCGGTGGTGTGTTAGAGAACTGCTAGGATCTGGCTTTATTTATAGGCCTGGCCAGTGACATCAGACGGCCGGCGTGCTGACGCAGTGCTCCATCCGGCGTGGCGTTGTTGCGTCATCAGAGGAGGTCGGCCAGCTGCACCATCTTTGATTTTTAAACAGATTCGCCAGATTTTGGAATCGTGCCGGGGTGTGTTGGAGAGGGAGTGTGTGTGACTGACACACTCCAAAAAAATGTGACAATTTTATTTTAAAATTTCTGGCCTGGGGTCACTAGGGTGTTGGTGACTTGCTGTCACCCTAGTGGGGGTGTCACCCGGGTGCAGACCGCACCCCTGCACCCCTCTTGCGATGCCACTGGATACATTGAAACTATTGTGTAGGATAACTAACTGTGGTCAATATGAGGGCAGTTGCTATATTTGCTTCCTATTGAAGGACATCCAGTTGCACCAGTCTATCATTTGTCCATCTTTCTATCCATCCCATTGACCCTATAATTCATATTTCCACAATGTTCCACTTTGTTTCTTTCCAGCTTTTGGATGTAGCATTATATGAAATCTTGTCCCAAGCCGAATGAATATAAGTGCATGAGTATCTCTGTTACGTGTATGTTATCTTATGAGAAAAAGTGTGGTGTGTGGACAAGATGATTGATTCAGGTTTACTCTCGAGACTTTAAAGTGGAGGAAGCAATGAATTACCAATGTTTCAGTAGCTTTCCCGCATCCCATTCTGGCTGGGGAAAGCATCCAAAGGGATAATTTTATTATGTTTTTATTATCACGTCAGCTTTTTTGGATTGAAGAACAAAATAACACAGGAAGGAAATAAACTGACATGATCCCAGTTCCACTCACTGGCAGAATTAATCCAAGTTTTAAGCCCAGTTACCAGCCAAGGTAAGAATTTAAGCCTCCCCCCCCCCACTCCCAAGCTCCAGGAATTAATAAATAGCCAATAAACAGGTTGCGTGAAGCAAAAAACTCATGCAGAATTAGGGTTCACACCTTCAAAAGAACACCGTGACTTAAATAGTTAAAGTAGATCCATGGCTACAATACCATAACAATGTACAAAACAACAACATGTATTAAGATGCACGTAAACTATTCCATTCCCTAACAATATTCCAGGCAGAATAACTCCTACTATGCTAAAATGGTGTACGGCTTGAAGGAGAAAAGTTACCAGGAAAGGCTTAATGATCTTAACATGTACAGCTTGGAAAAAAGACGAGAGAGGAGATATGATAGAAACATTTAAATACGTAAAGGGAATCCACAAGGTAGAGGAAGGGAGTATATTTAAAAGGAAACAAAGTAGCAAAACATGAGGACATAGTCTTAGATTAGAGGGGCAAAGGTTTAAAAGTAACATCAGGAAGCATTATTTTACTGAGAGGGTGGTGGATACATGGAACAGTCTTCCAGTAGAAGTGGTAGAGGCCAAAACAGTAATTGAATTTAAGCAGGCATGGGATAGGCATAAGGCTATCCTAAACAAAAGATAAATCCAGGTCAAGTATCCATGTAATTGGGCAGACTAGATGGGCCGAAAGGTTCTTATCTGACGACATTTTTCTATGTTTCTATGTTTCAATGCTAGACATGAAGTGGGCGCCAGAGAATAATGAGCAGTATGGCTCCGTTATACTCTAAAAACATACTGGGCACTTCATGTCAGTAAAACAAAAATTATCTTAACCCTTTCGCTGCTGAGGCTTTTCCCGCCCCTGTGCTGAGGTCATTTTTTACCTGTTTTGCGCATCATGTTTAAACGTGTTTTTAAGGCTTATTTTAGTATATGACCCAGACATATTATATATCGTTCTTTCCGTCAGACTCGGTAGATTCATAATATGTCATTATTATATGTATACGTTATGTCATGTCTGTATATTATAACAAAAAATGCAATAAAATATGAATTTTTAATAATTTACAATGTGTAAAGTGTTTTTTTCCACATTTTAACATGCGAGCAATTGCGGTTATATTTTGTATGGGGTGCGCTTGTTAAAAAAATTAGAGATGGGGTCTCGTTACATTTTTTTTTGGGGAAAATTACACTATTTTTAACAAACGCACCGCATACAAAAATCGTTAGTGCAGCATCATTGTTCACATTATAATTGAAATGGGAACAATATTGCTACACTAACAAACCAAAAAAAATAAAAAAAATGTGTTTATTTATTTTTTTTTAATTTTTTTTTTAATTTTTTTTTATTTTTATTTTTAATTTTTTTTTTTTTTACAAATTTTTTAACTTTCATGTTTGGTATTGTTGGAACGGCCATGCTCTGGCCGATCCAACGATATCAAAATTTAACCCCTAGCTGCCACGGATCGGGAGATAGGGAGTTCATTGGAACTCCCTATCTCCACACTTGGTGGCAGTTAGGGGTTAACGCTAGGACTGGCGTCATCGTGCTGCGCACGATGACGCCAGTCCTCTGGGGGAGTTCCCGGAAGCTTGGCCGACATCCAAGATGTCGGCCAGCTCCCGGGAAGGATCGCGAATCGGCGCTTTTCAGCGCCGATTTGCGATCCAGCTCCCCAGGGGTTAATGCCAGGCATCATTTGGAAGGGCAGGCTGTGCCCTTCCAAATGATGCCTGGGTTAAGCCCCTGTGCGCCGCCGATCGGGAGGGAGAGAGGTCCGAAGGACCTCCCCCCCCTCCCTTTCAGGCGCCTCCTCCGCACATGCGGGGGGGGCGCCTGAATTAGGTGTCATCGCGCCCCCGCGATGACACCTAATAATGGCGGCTGGTGGTCCGGATGCCGGGCTGACATCCAGGATGTCAGCCCGCACCGGAGGGGCCAGCGATCGGCCGGAACCCGGCCGAACGCTGACCCCAAACTGAGGACGCGCTCAGCGCGTCCTCAGCACACCAGCGGTAATGCTGAGGACGCGCTGAGCGCGTCCTTAGCATTGAAGTGGTTAAACAATAGGGGTTATTCAAAGAGAGCAGAATTGGTTCCAAAATTTCACCGAACAGTGAATTTCCCCGTACGGTGCAATTTTATGCTCAATCGGCTATTCAAAAAGCAGGCAGTTCGCCAAATATTAGTGAATTGCCAGCGAAATACGGTGCTGTTCGACGGCAGTGAACTCCCCATAGAGAAGCAATGGTTAATCTATTCAGAGAACACCGAACAGAAGCAAAATCTCAGTGATTTTCGGTGGTTTCATTCGGCAGGTTTAATCAGGCGAATCACATACGTTTCAAAGTAAAAAATATTCCCGTTTTTTTATGAAATATTTATTAAACCGTTTATTCTTTTAATTTGCAGCAAAAAGTCTCTTTATTTATTTAGGAATTTTTAGGCATTTTTTGGGGATTTGTTCGGCAAATTCTTTTTTCCAATTTTTTTTCTTTTAGATAGAATATTTTCCTATCTGTAACAGACCTTTTTGATAATATTCACAAGACCTTATATGTCATTTTCAGGCATTTTCGTGCAGCAGTTTTGCAAGCAACGTTTAAAAGTTGCAGTGTTTTTCTTTTTTTATCCTATTTGTTGGTTTGTCAGCTTTTTCTGGCGGTTCGTCGGTGCTCTGTTCGGCAGATCGTCGGCTATTTTCGGATGCGTCCAGGGGGTTTTGCGGCTGATTGTTGGGTGCGTTCAACACTTTTTTGGCGGTTTTGCCGTTCGAATCGGCGCTTTTTATGGCGCTTTATTAGATGCGGTCAGCGGCTTTTCCCTGCACTTCGGGGACCCTAAGGGGAATGCTGAATTCACTGCAGGGTTGCGGAATTTAATTCCCCGCAGTGCAGGGAACAAAGGAGCACTGAAATTCTGGTGGAATTTCAGTGCTCTTTGAATAATCCTGATAATAATAACCAATTATGCCTCGTATCACAGCGAAGAGGATGTTGTAATATACTCCCACCACACATCACAGCTAGTTCTCTAGGAAGGCTCTGTGATCCCTTAAAGTAAGCAGGAATCACTGGACAGTAATGAAAGATTAATAATAAGAGCGATAATAATCATTTATATTATTTTGTGTTGCCCCTTGACTGTCCTGTTCATGGTCCATCCTTACTGTAACTGTGCCTATATCGTCCTGTGCTTATTTTTAAAACTGGTACAGACATACAATGCACAAAAGGCAGATTAGGGACCTGAGCGTAGCTGTAAAGCGTAGCATGTTGGATTTTTCTATTTTTCCATACGTTGAGCGGCAGTACCCATGGGTTCATCTTCAATCCCAATTGCAGACAGGTTACCAAGCCTAAAAAACAAAAGGACCCTCCTAGACCCAGGTGAACCCCTCCCTCACCTGTGACTCCTCCCCTGTTGCCTATAAGGAGACCTGAGCCCAGAACCCCCCAGTCATTCCTTCCTGTCCTCTGGACAGGGTTACCTGGAGGCGGCTGAGGGGGAATCTGTTGGTTCCGGGGGCGGCCGCATTGTTTCTCCCTTGTTTCTGTCTGGGCCCGGCCTGGGCCTCCCTGGCCGGGTACCGGGTGGTGCTTCGGTGGTGGCTCAGGTCGGCCGGCTCCTGCGCTTCGTTGGCTGCGCAGTCCGGAGTGTCTGCGGCTGGGAGTCGCTTCTTGATGACGCGGTTTCCGGGGTTCTCCGGCGCATGCGCCGGGGGACGGGCGCCTTCTTCCCACGTGGTGGTGGAGGCTCTGGCGCCACTTCTCCGCAATCGCTTGCCTGGTGAGCCGCAGGTCAGCATTGCTGTTCCGCCGGCGCCTATGTCTCCTCCTCTCACCCCAGATCGGCTTGGTTACAGGTTAGTGTGTGTCTGCTCGGGTGTTCCAGCAGCTTGTTCCCATCACTAATGTCATCCTTGCTTGTAGGATGTTGGCACGGAGGCGCTACCTGATCAGGGAAAGGGGAAGGCCTCCTCGAAGTCGATGTACCTGGTCTGCTCTTCCTGTGCTCAGCCCCTGCCCGACGGCTATAAGAAAAAGATGTGCTCCTTGTGTGCCAAGGATGCGGGAGAGGGGGCGAGGAGGTCTGAAGTGACTGCCTTTATGTCCTGGCTTCAAACTTCTCTGCAGCAAACGTTTACGGCCATGCAGGCTGCTGCTGCTCAGCCTCCCCCCATTGCTGACGTTCCGGGTCCCTCCGGTTTGTCTTTTTCTGGTCCGAGAAAACGTCAGCGTGCGGAGTATGAGGACGTGGAGTCTGAGGAAGAGCTCCTTGATCCTGAGTTTTCAGACGTCTCCTCTGATGAGGATGAGACTTTGGCTGTTTTTGATGAGGACTGTGTCCGTCCATTGATCAAGGAGGTCGTCTCTGTGATGGGGGCTCCAGATGCACAGGCGGGGGCCCTTAAGACTAAGGGGTTTCCTTTTCACCCTTTGTTGAAGCAAGTTATGTCTAAGGAATGGTCTGTGCCTGACCGGCGTCCTTTTGTCTCCAAGCGGTTCCGATATATGTTTCCCCTTGCCTTGTCTCCCGCTGAGGACTTTGGGGTGTTGCCGAAGGTGGATGTGCCCGTGGCACAGCTTCATCACAGGTCTGCTATTCCTTCTGGGGACTTGTCCACCTTGAAGGACCCAATGGACAAGAGGATTAAGACTGCCTTACGGCGTAACTATGCTGCCCTGGCTTCCCAGGCTAGGGCCCTGGTGGCGGCATCTTCCGTTTCCCGGGCACAACGGCTCTGGTTGCAGGAGCTGGAGGGTGCTTTGTCCGGCCTCTCCCCTGAGTTGCGTCAACTGTTCCTCCTCGTTCAATCTGCTTCGGATTTTTTGTGTGACGCTGCGATTGAGTCCCTGAAGCTGGCTTCCTGGGCCTTGGGCCTCAATGTGGTGGGCCGTCGTGCGGTTTGGCTCCGGTCCTGGTCGGCTGACACTGCTTCGAAGAATTCGTTGTGTGGCCTGTCCTTCGTGCCGGGTATGCTGTTTGGATCGGCTCTGCAGGACTTGCTGCAACAGCTGGCTGATGTTAAGAAGGCTCTTCCACAGGATCGGCCCAGGGATGCTTGGCATCGTCGGGGGTTCTCCGGGCGTGGGTCCTTTCGTCCCTACAATAGGCGTTTCCGCCCCTTCTGTCAACGTATGCCTGAGCAGCGTCCGCAGGCTCCGGGGTTTCGTAAGTTCAGAAAGTTCTGACTCCGGTGTCCCGGTTGGTGGTCGTCTTCTTCACTTCGCGGCTGTGTGGCAGGGGACGACTTCGGATGCTTGGGTTTTGGAGACTGTTAGGTGTGGCTACGTTATTCAGTTTGTGTCTTCTCCTCGTAATGCCTTCCTTCTCTCCTCTCAGCATTCCACTTACTCCGGGGATCAGTTGTTCTCGGAGGTCATGGGGTTGCTGGAGAAACGGGTGATCGAACCGGTGCCTTCGCAGGACTGCTTTCAAGGTACTTACTCTCGTCTTTTTTCTAGTGGGGAAGCCGGATGGTTCCTTCCGCCCCATCCTGGACCTTAAGTCTGTGAATCAATTTGTGCGTAAGGAACGGTTCCGGATGGATACCATTGGCTCTGCCTCTCGGATTCTGCGGCCTGGCGATTTTATGGTCGCCTTGGATCTGCAGGATGCTTATCTCCATGTCCCGGTCCGGTCGCCCGGGTGAGCCGGCAGTTCCTCCGGTTTGCGGTTCAGTCTGGGGGCAGGGTGTTTCATTTTCAGTTTCGGGCCCTTCCCTTTGGGTTGTCCTCCGCTCCCAGGGTTTTTTCGAAAATTTTGATCGTTATTACTGCCTTTCTGCGTCACGAGGGCCTGTACATTGTCCCCTATCTGGACGATTGGCTTCTTAAGGCCGCTACTGTACCGCTCCTCGAGGCTCATTTGGCCCGCACGATCGAAGTTCTCTCCCGGCACGGGTGGCTGGTGAACTGGAAGAAGTCGCACCTGGTAACAGTGCAGAGGATTGTCTTTCTGGGGTTCGTGTTGGATACGTCTCTCATGGCTGTTTTTCTTTCAGATTCCAACAAGGAAAAGCTTCGAGGTCACGTTCGTGCTCTTCTGCTTACTCCTTGGGGCTCCGTCCGGGGACTGTTGCGGGTTCTCGGTCATTTAACGGCTGCTATCCCGGCGGTGCCGTGGGCGCGTGCACACGCCAGAGGTCTGCAAGGCGATATCCTTTCCCAGTGGGATGGGGACCTGTCCCACCTGGACCGTTCGATCTGCATCTCGGGGTCCACAAGGGCTCGGTTGCTGTGGTGGCTCCTCTCTCCGTTCCTTGGCGCGGGCGTTCCTATGCCGGTTCCGGAGTGGCTCACGGTGACGACGGACGCATCGCTTTCCGGATGGGGCGCTCATTGTCGGGACGTCCAGGGCCACGGGGTTTGGGATCCTTGGACTGGCTCTCTGTCCTCCAACGCCAGGGAGCTTCTGGCCGTCTGGGAGGCTCTTCAGGCTCTTGCGGGGCTTCTGCGTGGTCAGGCCGTGCGGGTCCAGTCCAACAACGTTGCCACGGTGTGTTACCTGAACAAGCAAGGGGGCACGTGTTCGCGCCTCCTTTCGGCTCTGTGCGGCACCATCATGGAGTGGGCGGAGCTCCATCTACAAGCGCTCTCTGCGGTTCACATCCGGGTTGTGCTCAACGACCGGGCGGATTTTCTGAGCCGTGCTTCTCTGGCACAACGGGACTGGTCCCTGTCTCCGGCGGTGTTTTCGGAGGTGGTCTCTCGGTTTGGCCTTCCGGTCGTCGATCTCATGGCGTCCAGGCTTTCGGCAAAGGTTCTTCGCTTCGCCTCCCTCCGACGAAGGGACTGTCCGGATCTGCTGGACGCCTTCTCGTTCCGGTGGGCCTTCGAGCTGGCGTATGTCTTCCCCCCGATTTCCCTGATCCCGCGGGTCCTTCAGAAGATCAGGATGGACCAGGCGTCGGTGGTTGCGATCCTCCCCTTCTGGCCGCGCAGGGTCTGGTTTCCGGAAGTGTTGGTTCTGTCTCGTCGTCGCTATTGGGTCCTCCCGGTGTCGGACTCTCTGCTGGACTTCCCTGCTCTCCCGGCCAGGATGCTGGGGTCGTTCCGACTGACGGCGTGGCTGATGCTGCCTCCGTACTGACTTCTCTTGGTCTCTCGTCTGGCCTGGTTTCCTTGTTGTCACATGACGTTAAACTGTCGACTCAGCGTATCTACGATCGGGTTTGGCGCACGTTTCTCTCCTGGTGTCGGGTGCGTGCTCTTGACCCGGTCTCTATCTCCGTTCCTGATCTGCTGCGCTTCCTGGAGAGTGGGTTCCGCAAGGGGTTGCGGCCTGGAACCCTCAGGGTCCAGGTGGCTGCCATATCTTCGGTCACTTTGAGGGAATTGGCCTTGCATTCTTTGGTGCGAAAGTTTTTTCGGGCGGTGTCCTCTCTGCGCCCCTTTGTCAGGGAGCTGGTTCCGCCTTGGGATTTGAACTTGGTCCTGGAGGCACTGTGTGGTGCTCCCTTTGAGCCCCTGGCTTCCTCCTCCTTGCGGGACTTGACTCTAAAGGCGGTGTTTCTCACGGCTATCACCTCTGCCAGGAGGGTCGGGGAGCTCCAGGCTCTCGCTTGTCACCCCCCCTACACGGTTTTCCATGCCAGCAAGGTGGTGTTGCGTCCGTTACCTGGTTTCCGTCCTAAGGTTGCCTCTCCAGGGAACCTTAATCAGGAAATCGTTCTCCCGTCTTTTTGTGACGCACCGGGCTCCTCTTCTTCTCTGGGCAAATGGCGCGCCCTGGATGTGGTGCGGGTCTTGTGGGTGTATCTGGAGCGTACCAGCTCCTGGCGTCGCTCTGTTCACCTTTTTGTTCTTTTTCACGGTGCCTCTAAGGGTGTGGGTGCTTCCCGTTCTTCCATTGCTCGGTGGGTTCGTCAGGCTATAGCCTTGGCTTATTCGGCTGGTGGTAAGGTTTCTCCCGTAGGGGTGACGGCGCACTCCACTAGATCTGTGTCGGCTTCCTGGGCTTTGCATGCGGCTGCTACGGCTGAACAGGTGTGCAGGGCGGCCACTTGGTCCTCTCTTCACACCTTCACGCGTCATTACCGTCTGGATGTTCTTGCCTCTGCCGAGGCGTCCTTTGGGCGTAAGGTTCTGCAGGCGGTGGTACCGTCTTGATCCCTCCCTCTGATGGGGGCTTTTTAGGTCCCATGGGTACTGCCGCTTGACGTATGGAAAAACTGTATTTCTTACCGTAAATATTCTTTTCCATAGTCGTAGCGGCAGTACCGCTTCCCTCCCTCTGCTTTGTGTTGTGTTGGTTTTTGATTAAAGTGGTGTGTACTTGATATTTTGGTTCTGGCTTGTCATTGACTGGGGGGTTCTGGGCTCAGGTCTCCTTATAGGCAACAGGGGAGGTGTCACAGGTGAGGGAGGTCCTTTTGTTTTTTAGGCTTGGTAACCTGTCTGCAATTGGGATTGAAGATGAACCCATGGGTACTGCCGCTACGACTATGAAAAAGAATATTTACGGTAAGAAATACCGTTTTCTCACCAATTTGCGTAAAAACCATGAACACTACATGCAGACATTGCACAATTTCTGTAGCAAAATGGCAGCTGACACCTTCCCCTACAATTTGCTAGACACAGAGACACATACAGAATATATACACACAGTGCTTACCCAGGGAAGGAACAGGAGAACCAATGGGACAGCACACACAGGGGATGGACAGTCCAACAAAGGTAAAACACGACATGGCATTAGCACAACTGAAGAGCCTACCTGTCCCACGGACATAATGGTCTAATAAAGTAAGGAACTCCACTCCAACACATTGCAGGGAAGAGAAAGGTACGATTCCAGAACTGGTTTCCTCCAGTTCCCAGTAGACATGCGCACCAGGCAAAAATGTTTTTTGTTTTGTTTTGGATCGATTTGTTCCATTTTTTGTTTCGTTGCATTCGTTATGGTCCCGCGATTCGTATTTAAGATTGATTCGCTATTTCGGACGATCGTTATTTCGTATTTTGGATCGATTTGTATTTCGGGAGATTAGTATAATTTGTATTTCGGATTGATTCGCATTTGGTTTTAATTAGTTATTTCGGAATGTGAAACGGATTAATTTAATTACTTAGATTAGCGTAAAAAATAATAAAAAATTAGTGCTACAATGAAAATATCAAAAATAAAATACAGCCGTTACTACAATGAAAATAGCAGCCAGTAATAAAATACCAGCTGGTGCCAAAATAAAATACAGCCGGTACTACAAAAAATACCAGACATGCAAAATAATATAAAGCCGGTGCTACAATAAAAATACCAGCCAGTAATAAAATACCAGTCGGTATCAAAATAAATTACAGCTGGCACTAAAATGAAAATACCAGCTGTACAAAATAATATACAGCATCTACTACAATTAAAATATCAGCCAGTAATAAAATACCAGTCGGTACTAAAATAAAATACAGCCGGTACCACAATAAAAATACAAATTGTACTAAATAATCCTATAGGTTTTAATGTAAAAAATATTCCCCATTTTTATTAAATATTTATTCAACTGTTTATTCTTTTCACTTGCAGCAAAAAATCTCTTTATTTATTTTTTAGGCATTTTTAGGGATTTGTTTTGGTCAAATTTTTGGAATCCTTATTTATTTAAAAACAAGACGCTTTTTCTTTGCCAAAGCAGTGGTTTTTTTCCCTTTCCTTCAGTGTGGCTGCATTTGTTGGGGGGGCTATCTATGGTGCAGAAGCTATTCAGGAGCCCTGCGGAGCTGCTATCCATGGTGCTGAATAGGTTTCAGCACCAAGAATACATGCTGTCCTTGGTACTGAATAGGTTTCAGCACCATAGACAGCCCCTGCCGAACACAGCCAGATTGAAGAAAAGAAAAAAAACCTGCGTTCGGCCAAGAAAAAAAGCCTAGATGTTTTAAAATAAACTAGTAATTTCACCGAAAAATGCCTAACAAATCCTAAAATAAAGTCTGCAGCAAAACTTTTTGCTGAAAGT
This sequence comes from Leptobrachium leishanense, assembly GCA_009667805.1. Taxonomy (NCBI): domain Eukaryota; kingdom Metazoa; phylum Chordata; class Amphibia; order Anura; family Megophryidae; genus Leptobrachium; species Leptobrachium leishanense. The sequence goes on from CM019066.1 coordinate 20,327,334, forward strand.
GAAAAGAATAAATAGTTGAAAAAATATTCCCCGTTTTTACTAAATATTTGTACATTGAAACCTATGGGTTTTGCCAGTTAAAAGCCATCAAACGAAACCACCATAAATCAGGGCATTTCACTGACATTTCAGCGCTGTTCAGCGTTCTCTGATTAGATTAACCATTACATCTCCATGGGAAATTTCACTGCCTCTGAATCGCACTCAACGGCACCATGGCGCTGTCCATGGCCTTTGGTGCTGAATACAATAGATTCAGCACCACGGCCAATGCAGAGGGACATGGTGCCTAGTTTAAGTGAAACGGTATAACGAATTGATCAGTAAAAACAAAATCAATTTGTTTTATACCGTTTGTTTTCGTTCCGTTTCGGATGGAACTGATTTGAATTTCAGAAGTGCTTCCGAAATATGAATCTGGAAAATTCTCTCTGAATTTTGACTCTGAACGAAACAAAACGCACATCTCTAGGTCCCAGAGTGAAGTAGCCAAGATCGGGTTTAACCTGGCTCTGTGGGCTAGATGGGAGCATGGAGAAACATTTGAGGGCAAAAAAAGAATAATACATTATAAATCAGGGATACAACACAGCATATAGCACACAACACTCTTCAATGAATACATCAAGGAATAATACAACACAGACATCAGGAAAGAGCTGACCACAGATAACACAAACACCCTGGACCCACACAGGGCACAAGGTAACTTTGACATAGAGGGCTAGGGAACAATATGAGTTGTGAGACCCACCAAAACCCACAGTCCCACACATCCCAAAAGCATCTCTAGATCCATGTACCCCAAGTCCCAAATGAGTACCATCCCAGGAATGTTATATCCTTTGGTTATAAAAGCACTCTGAATTGTTTTAGTGTCCATTTATTACATTTTGGCTTCCAATGGAAGATTTGCAAGACTTCACTATATTTTACATCCTTTTTTACTGTTGTATCTCTCTTTTAATTGAAGTTTGAAACTCATGCAAAACCCCAAGAAAAAGAAGCATAAAAGAAAAAGGGTTCATCTTTATTTCCAATGTATCATTTTTGTTCCTTTAATGCAGAATTCTTTGCTTTTGGTTTCTCTCCTTTTAGATATTTTCATTATTCCTGCTTTAGAAGTATTTCAAATCTTTAATAGTTCTTAGTGGCTGCTTTGGTATAAACATTTTATCATCGATTAGCCTGCGCTGTTGTTTTTCATCTAGTTTCTGTTTTTTATTGTTAACCACTGCCCGCAGTTTGTTATTTTCTTGATTTTTTTCAGATATTGTCCGTTTATTGGATATTCACTTCCCATGTGACAGGTTTGTGTACTGGGAAATGCACTCCATCCTCACCATCTGTCAGGATCAGCACCGTAGGGTACTGGCCTTGCGGGTACGAGCCTTGTATGCAGTGTTCAGTAACTGGCTTCACACTTGAGGATACAGGGGTGGAGGTAGACACAGGAGAGCAAGCACTGCTGGGGTTGCAGAGGGATGAACAGGGTGACTGAAGGGATACCGGGAATCTGTATACAGCAGGGGTCTTGAGAATGCTTGAGGGGGGACACGATGAGACAACAGGTACCAGGACACTTGGAGGACTTTGGAGACAATGGGAACTTTGGAGGTACCTTGAGGAGGAGAACACAAGGGTGCTGTACACAGGACACGGGAGGGATCCTTGCGTGGTACAGAGGGATATCCAGAAAGCCGTGGTCAAATGGGTAAGCTGGGTCTGTTTCACAGGTATGTCTAGAGCAATACAGAGTATGTCTGGACTTCAGCAGGTATAGACACTTAATGCAAAAGCCCTGATGGAAGGGAGGAAAGGTAATTTTATTCCCAGCAGAGATGTGGTGTGTGTGTGTGCACTGTGGTTAACTGTTCATTGTCTAGACAGCCAGAGCTGAGGCTGAGCAGCACTCTTCATGTACTGCCCAGGGACACATTTATTTATTTATAAAGTATTTTACCAGGAAGGATACATTGAGATTTCTCTCGTTTTCAAGTATGTCCTGGCTTCAAGAACATTGAAATGTTACAGTTGTTACAGAAATACAAAGTAATACAATGCAAGATATTAAAAACAACACAAATATACAGATTAACAGAAAATAAATATGTAGGAAATATAGTCATTATGTTACATGTTTACAGGTGCATTCCGTATTGAGGTATGTTAATAGGGAGCTCTTGAGTGACTTAAGACTGGGTGAAGATTTGATGGCGTCTGGGAGGTTATTCCAGATTTGCGGTGCTCTGTAGGAAAATGAGGATCGAGCCACTGTCTTTTTGTATTATGTATTGCAAGTAAGGTGCTGGTCCTGGACGGAGGTTATAGGAGGAGGGAATTGCTGAGGGTAGCAGTCTATTCAGGTAGGGTGGCAGCTTCCCAGAAAAGCTCTTAAACACCAGGTTGGAAAGGTGAAGGGTGCGTCTAGATTCCAGCGATGGCCAGTTTAGCTCTTTTAACATGTCACAATGGTGGGTCATGTAGTTACATTGTAGCACAAAGCGGCAGAAGGAGTTATACAATGTAGTAAGTTTATGAAGGTGTGTTTGCGGGGCCGCTGCATACACTACATCTCCGTAATCAATAGCCGGCATGAGCATTTGTTGTACAATCTGCTTTCTTACCGTGGAGTTCAGGCAGGATTTGTTTCTGTTCAAAGCACCTAGTTTGGGGTAACGTTTAGATGAGAGTTTTTCGATGTGGGGGCCAAAGGATAGATTTACTTAGATATTTGAGAGAAGTGACTGTGGTCAGCGTGCCATTTGATTTTGTCCCCACGCATAGATGTGGATTTTGCAATTTGTGTAGTTTAGGTTTTGTACCAAAGAGCATCGTTACAGTTTTGTCAGTATTTAAAAAACATTTGTTGTGTTTGATCCACTTTTCTACCTCTGTGAACACATATGGCAGGAACGGTGCAGTCATCGGCGGTGAGCCTAACACCATCCACATCTGCCAATTGGCTATACAGCCAGAGAAAAATATTCCTTTGCATGTGGCCTCCAAGAGAGTGGTGACCAGAGCCGAGTCCTCGCCCATCAGCTTAAGGGCAAGCCGGGTAGCATGCCAGAGGTAATAAAGTAATAACGGACATCATGACACAGCACTAGTAGACACCAACTATACTAAGCATCAAAATATCTTTAGATTATAAGTAAAGAATAATTATAACCTAGCTGCAACAAGAATTCTTTAAAATGTTACCGCAGCATACTGTGAGATACCGGCACCTATGCCCTTTCAGTGACCGGTATTTCCACCTGTGCAGACACAAACCACTTCTTCCATGGTCCTCTGTCTGGACCTCAGACCGCTCAGTTGGTTTAATTGTATAACAGAGGTAGATTTTACAAACAAAACTATCCCTTTTTTGCAGCTGAAATCAAATTTCTCAACTCCACACTACACGGGGATTAGAAATAAAGCCCAAGCCAGGACACAGACATTTCTGCTAATAATGGAATGAGACATCGCTTGGCTCCGAATTCCAGCTTGCAGATGTAAGTTTGTCGCAGTCAGCGGAGTGCAAACCTCACAACAAAATTGAAGCATTGGGTGTTAAAAAGGCTTTATCCCTGAAATCCCTGCTGTGAATATAGACCTTAAGTGGCTTAGCGTTGGCGTGCGCAGAAGGGTGTGCCTGTTCCGTGACTTGCTTCTTTTTTCAACCTTAACAGTCCCCGTCTACACGTTTTTTAAAATTTAGTTCACAATAAGGAACATATTAATTAATGTTTGGAATTTATTTCCAAATTGTGTATAATAAATGGAACATGAACGAACACCCTAAAATAGGGACTATGCACTTCTATGTTTCTTTGCCATCTTCTACAAATGTAAAACGTAGACAGACCCAACGGTTTGGTCTTCTGAAAACTGAGTTTATTCTTGTGTAAGCTCTGTAAGAACTAGTAGACACAGAAAAGACTGGAATTACAATGAGAACGTGTACGGTATGATGCAGCTGCAATAAACACATTTCTGATACAAATGTCAGGTATAAGGACATAAAAACAGGCAGGAATGCAGGATAATCTATATAGACAGAATGTAGAACGGTATTGACAGGTAATTAATTACTTACAAATATGAGGGAATGCAAAAGGCAGGAACGGAGAGCTATGCCTCTGATACATTTATGATGGCTGCTGAAAGAAACTGACCGGTGCCTTACAGGAAGCTGACTGGTGCCCTACAGGAAGCTGACTGGTGCCCTACAGGAAGCTGACTGGTGCCCTACAGGAAGCTGACTGGTGCCCTACAGGAAGCTGAATGTACTTCCTTCTTAAAATAAGTGTAAATACAGTAACTTCTTTATGGCAAAATAAGATCTTTTATGTAATAGGCTGAATTTGCAATAAACAAGGATTACATGGGGTGCGATGTTTAAAATTTTATGGAATACAGTGCACACTCGACTTCATATACATGTATGTATACCACTATAATTTAATACAACATAACATGAAACCAAATAAGTCCTTTATCGGAACAAGAACAATTCTGATATGGGTCTAGAATTCTCACTCTGCTGTTCCTTCCACCACCAATTTGCGGCATCTGACCATGTGCAGTTGACACAGATGTAAGTGACTTCAGATCACCAGGAATCTCTGTCATGTTGTTGAAAGAGCTGTTGATAGGTTGGTCTATGAAGAAGAAGTCTGTATTACCAGTTGGATGCAGGGGGCATTTGCAGCTCTCACAGGGAATGTATGGCTAGGAGTGGTCAGCTTCTCACAGGGTTCTTCCAGTAGTAGAATTTCAGGGCTGCTACAGGGCTCATTCTGGAGAATTAAATCAGGACTGACAGAGGTATCAAGTTCTAGGGTTGTGCATGACTTTTTTTTTTCATCTTGTTTAGCTTTTTTCAGGTTTTTTTTTTCAGTTTTGGATAATTTCGGACAGTTTTTCTTTCGTTTCGGATCGATGTGATTCAGATCGATTCAGAGATTCAGATCGATTCAGCGATCTGGCTCATTTTGGCGATTCGGATCATTTCGAGTGATTCGAATCAGTTGGTTTTTCGCTTTTTTATGAGTTATTTCATTTTTTTATTGCTTATTTAAGAATGGCAAGTAGATTACTACCAATAGAATGAAAGTTTCTTTACTTAATTATTCTTTTAGGATTTTTTTTGGCTTTTTTGGGTGAAAGTTTAGGTTTCCTAACTTTTTTTAAAGAAACAAGGCTTTTTAACTCATAGGTTTCAATGCAGCATATGAATCCGGCCCGCACACTGCTGGGCAGCGCCTCTCTGCAGTATAATTAATGCAGCATATGAATCCGCACACTGCCGGGAAGCGCCTCTCTGCAGTATAATTAATGCAGCATATGAATCCGCACACTGCCGGGAAGCGCCTCTCTGCAGTATAATTAATGCAGCATATGAATCCGCACACTGCCGGGCAGTGCCTCTCTGCAGAATAATTCAGCATATGAATCCGCACATTGCCGGGCAGCACCTCTCTGCAGTATAATTAATGCAGCATATTTTTCAGGTGGTCAATATTTCGTTTTCAGAAATGCTCCCGAGCCATGGAAATGGTGACTTTCGTCCGAATTTCAATTCGGAACGAAACGAATTGCACATCTCTAGTCTCAACAGCAATGGTCGAGGCATCCAGAGGACTTATCAGGTAGGGAGCAGACAGGGCAGCGCAAATTAGACAATCTGGTAATAAATCTTTCTAAATGTGTGTTGTAATTAAAAGAATATTCGTTGGAACAAGAGAGGCTGGATTCGGCACTCTCCTCACTCAGTGCACAAAGCTCAAATCGGGTCACTTTGGGACTGGAATACAGTTTATGTAATAGTAGCCTGTCATTCACTGTTTGGCCTAATCACTGAGGTGACAATTGCAACATTTGGTCAAGATGAAAGCATTTATTTCACTGTGGAAAAAAATGACAAATCCCAAAAACACTCAGGACAATATTACAGTACAAAAATGTCTGAAATATTGCTCTGAATATGTAACCACAGACACATAGCAAACTGAAAGCTGGCGAGGATCAATGTAGTCCCAAGATGATTTGCAGGCTCCTTACACTGGGATGTTCATCAATGTCAACCATGACTTATGTTTATGACCAGTGGAGGCTTGTCCATAGGTGCAATTGGGGCTGTGCCCTACCATTTTTTTTCCACAAAATAATTTAACTATATAATTCTTTTTTTGTTGATTTTTTGTGTCATTTAACATGTGCTTGGTTAATTAAATGTGTTATGTCCCTTTAAGCAGCTTTGTTGTTATTTACTCAACTGTTGCTAGGCAGAGTAAAAAAAAGGTAATCTGATTCATGGTCCTCAACTATCTGGAAGCTCCCTGCTACTGGCTAAATGAGCTCTGATGGGCGTCCTAACAAGCTTGGCCAAGCTAGAATTTTATCTGTGCTTATTCCCATTATACCGTGTGAAACAAAACGCAATTAGAGGCTTTGGTTTCTATTAACGGCCATTAAAAGAGTAAGCTCACGGCCACGTCAAGGCACCTCTATTGAGGGTGAGTCCTATCCAAAAAATGAAGCCACAGGCTGCTGTGAAGCCAACCATAACTTGCTCATGCTGCTTGTCAGTCATGAGGTAGAGTGGTGGGCTTTTATTTAAGCTCCACAAAAACAGATATAGAAATACAGATGGAGTTATAGGAGGGCGCTCCCAAACTTCAATTGAAGTGGTAAATTACAGGACAGTCTGTATAACTGATCTTTATATAGTCTCTATCAGACCGCTGTAATCTGTCCAAGCATACGTGGTTAGTCCAAATATCAGATGTTTAGTAGCAGTCTATACCAATAGTCCGTTATATATCACGGATAATCAGTCTTGCCAACTGTGGTTAATTCACACATAAAATATTAGACCTTATTATTGTAGGAGTACAGTCTGTATATTACTCGCAGGGGTCCTGCGGTTTACCTGGGCGGATATCTGCAGACTCAGGGAAAAAAAACAAAAACAAAAAAACAGAGAGATAGTATGTGCTGATGTCTCCATGGGGGTCCCGTTATACTGGGACGATGTTGACAGGTACAGCAATATTTCCAGCCAGACCTTACCCCGTTGGAAGGCACTCCTCTCGGCAGCTCCGTCCCTCAGGGTGTCATAGGGTCATCAGGGCTTTTCTCCAATGGCGCCTTATCCTCTTTAGGGTGGCCGCGGGAATCTTTAAAGAGTGGACCGCTCCAGAGTGGTCTTAAACCGGGAAACACCTCTCAAAAATTACACAGGGCTCCCAAATTGCGCTCCTTTCATCTGTCTCCTCCAGAATCCACCGTATGTAGGGGAAAGAATAATTAAGTCGAATGACTTTATTGAATTTCAATAAATTCATTTTTTGAGTGTCACCATACATCAGTAGCGGTGATAAAGATAAAATAAAACACAAAATAAAATAGCCAGACGCGTTTCACGCCTCGCTGGCGCTTCCTCAGTGGCATAAGCTTTTATTTAAGCTCCCCCAGAAACAAAATCCGCCTTGGGATCAAAAACAAAGACACAGAACGGAATCATGCCGCAATGATTGATGACCTGCCTGGAGGTACATTAAAACATACATAGTACAGGAAGGGTGGGGTCGCGCCTATTCCCCGATGGGGCGGCTGCAACCACCAAATGCATCCAGCTCAGCAACATGTGTAAAACATAACAAGGAAAAAAAAGTCATCTGCGCTTATTCCCGTTATACCGTGTGAAGCAAAACGCAATTAGAGGCTTTTATTTCTATTAATGGCCATTAAGCTCACCGCCACGTCAAGGCACCTCTATTGAGGGTGAGTCCTATCCAAAAAATGAAGCCACAGGCTGCTGTGAAGCCAACTATAACTTGCTCATGCTGCTTGTCAGTCATGAAGTAGACTGGTGGGCTTTTATTTAAGCTCCCCCAGGAAAAAATCCACCTTGGGATCAAAAACAAAGACACGGAGCGTAATCATGCCCAGTGCTGTATCTTGGCCTAGGCCTAGGGCGGCATTTTGCATGGGGCGGCAAAAAAAGCAGCCCTCCGGATCAAAAAAGCCACCCCAGCAGGTTCCTCAAGACTGCTGGATGTGACGAGTCCTGTGTGCTACAATCAATACGCCACCGCCTCTGCTGATGCCAATAGGAACAAGTCACGTACTTCAGGGGGTGGGGCTAGCAGGAGATTTAAAATCTGGCCACAGCCCTGGATCTCAAGGACAAGTGAGCTCCCACGGCCCTCCGCTCATCCACCTACGTCATCATTGGTGCCCACCCTGCATCTCGGCTACACCGGTAGTGATGCATTCCAGTTCCCTCGTGCGCGGCTTCCACTTTTGTCAAACGGCGCAGCCCATCCATAATCAGGTACACAGCGCCCTGCCTCCAGGATCCTCTCCGGCATTTCAGTCCCCCACGTGAGTTACCGGTCTCTCTCCTTTTAGGAGCCCCTTCCCAACACTCCCTGGAATCCGGCCCTGCAAAGTGGCCCCCACTGCGAGCCGGAGATCACGTGGCTCTGCCCTCGTTCTCCCTTGCGGTGCAGGGTTTGAGGGTGTAAGACATTAATGTGCAGGGTTTCAGACAATTTTCTCTAAGAATAAAAAAACTTCATTGAATGGAAGAAGTGAAAATTGAAGAAGTGAAAAAAAAAGTGAAGTGAAAACATTTTTTTTTACTGTTGTGATTGAGCACATTAAGGAAAAAAAACCTACAATTTACACCTGCATTCTCTGTCATTAATGGGTTAAGACAGGCATTTGCTTTTTGAATCAGATAAGATATACATTCAAGTATATTCAAATATGTACACAATTTTTACAACCTGTTTTCTTCAGAGTAAAGTGTTCATTTCGGATGTCTTACTCAAGCCTTCTGTGACGATCACATTGTCGTGTTTATGGAATTAGGCATTTTCAAAAGGGGGCCAGAATGCTGTTTGTGGGACTACTTTTGCTAGCTGTATTAGTGGTTTGCATTTTCCTTGCATGTACCTTTTGATGAAATTGGAATACGATTCCGTGATCCTAATGAAGCTCGGGTACTTAGAGTTCCACATATCGCCTCCCCTTGCTCCGAACAGGCTGCGAACAATGCTTGTAACATAACAAGGAGCTTCGCATTTGTCTGAAACAGAGCTTCTGGAAACCTTGGATCAAATGAATTTATTTTTTGTTGGCAAACGCTATACTCACACAGTAGGTCCTAAGCACTTATCAGCTGTATTTCTTTTATTAGAGGACGAAGAGTAATTCCTTTTTTCCTTTGGTTTAAATATCTCGGCATCACTGACAATGTCATCAATTTTGCTAAAATACAGCGATGGCAGTTTGGTGTATCCGCAATATTTACTCCCTCTACCACTGAGGATTTCCTAAGTATAAATCAGGAAATACATCTTTTATTCATTTTATTTATTAAATATTTAAAACAGATGATCATTCTGCACGAGCTCCGACTATGATGAAGTCACTTGTTTAGTCCTCAAATTACAAGCTAACATGGGACCTTGCTTTAGTAGTTCGTACGTGGGTTCAGACATTAATCATGTTGCAATTCCGCACCTTTCCTCATGGAATCATTTTTATAGATAACTCATAAATTAGGTATTATTGGAGACATATCTTCATGAGTTAGGCGCAACTGGTCAGCTGAGACATAATGGAGACCAGAAAACCCAGAGCAGTACGAAAATATATATTGTTGCCTTTATTGAATATAAAAGTGCATAGGGAAAGAAAGGTAAGACGTGACACATCCCAGACGTAGCTGGTTTTAATAATAACATAATAACTTGTGGGGTTATGTATTGATGGTGAATTGTCATCTCCTTTAGGAATTGTCAACTCCTTTTGAGTCTGGCAACATGTCAAGCTCTCCGCGTGTTGCACTGGTTACAGTGCAGGGATTCCCTCTATCTTTTGTCAGAATGGTTTAAAGTGATTCGAAAAGCCACATTTTGGGAATCCGTCAGCGCGCCTCTGTGTTCAGCATTATTATAATAAGGAATATTACATTATTTTTTCAAACTATTTAAAAGACCAGACTAAATATTGTGTGCAGTAATCATACCGGTCCGGGCTCAGCCCCGCAGACTTCAAACAAAGCCTGGAGTTGATAAACATGATGAACACCATGGCCGAAGGAACTGGGGCAGGAGTTGAACGCAGGACTTCACGGTTAGAGTTGTCTATATTTGTATTATGCACACCTAGAGGTTCAGATATGATGTTATATCCCTGGTCTCATGGGGTGTCTTCTGACTCAGGCTGCTGCTAGACTTGGAGGGTCACACCTGTATGTCTGGTTTATCTGGAAACCAGATGCTCATCGTGGATAGCAGCTAAGCCAGTTCTCATGGGTCATTTGGATGGGTCCTTGATGTATCATCTTGATCCTGGGCCTCTTGTAGACATGTGCACAGCACAAAATTTCATTTTGGACGAATGAATTCGTCCTAAAACGCAATTTATTTAGTTGCTAAACAAATTCGTTTTCAGTTCTTTAGTATGAAAACGAATTTCGTTCATCCGAAATCCAGTGGATACAATTAATATTGTAGTGGTGGCTCCTCAGAGGGCTGAGATCAGCTGCTTGTTACAGTATCTCTCACTTTCAGCACGATGTGTCAGGCAAAGCTGTTACAGTAACTGACTGCTGCTCATCACAGTGCACAGAGTTTCAGTAAAACTAGTAAATAATATCTTTTGTATATAAGAGTTTATAACTATATTATTTCCTTGTTTTACTGAAACTCTGAGTGCTGTGATGAGCAGCAGTCAGTTACTGTAACAGCTGAGCCCAGTGGCGTAGCGTGGGTTGTCAGCGCCCGGGCCAGCAAAGAATTGTGCGCCCCCCCCAACCTGTGGACGTTATCGATATTGCCCCAGCTCACACATGGATTTGCCCCCAGCTCACACATGGATTTGCCCCCCAGCTCACACATGGATTTGCCCCCAGCTCATGGATTTGCCCCAGCTCTCACATGGATTTGCCCCCAGCTCATGGATTTGCCCCCAGCTCATGGATTTGCCCCCCAGCTCATGGATTTGCCCCCAGCTCATGGATTTGCCCAAGCTCATGGATTTGCCACCCAGCTCACTCATGGATTTGCCCCCCAGCTCACTCATGGATTTGCCCCAGCTCACGGGGATTTGCCCCCAGCTCATAGATTTGCCTCAGCTCTCACATGGAATTGCCTCAGCTCTCACATGGATTTGCCTCAGCTCTCACATGGATTTGCCCCCCAGCTCACTCATGGATTTGCCCCCATCTCATGGATTTGCCCCCCAGCTCACTCATGGATTTGCCCCCATCTCATGGATTTGCCCCCAGCTCACTCATGGATTTGCCCCCCAGCTCATGGATTTGCCCCCCAGCTCCTCATGGATTTGCCCCCCAGCTCATGGATTTGCCCCCCAGCTCACTCATGGATTTGCCCCCCAGCTCACTCATGGATTTGCCCCAGCTCTCACATGGATTTGCCCCCATCTCATGGATTTGCCCCAGCTCATGGATTTGCCCCAGCTCATGGATTTGCCCCAGCTCATAGATTTGCCCCAGCTCATGGATTTGCCCCCAGCTCATGGATTTGCCCCCCAGCTCACTCATGGATTTGCCCCCATCTCATGGATTTGCCCCCAGCCCTTACCTGGATATTGCCCCAGGCCCCAGCTCCGGCGGGGGTTGAGGGTACCGGGACCCAGATGCCGGGCAGCGCGGGAGCGCCTGCCCGGTCTTTAACAGTCCGTCCTGTTAGGTGATGCCGCGCAGCCGGTCACGTGATCCGGCCAATCAGGTGGTACAGAGACTCCGTACCACCTGATTAGCCGGACCACGTGACCGGCTGCGCACGCCGCGCAGCCGCATCACCTAACAGGACGGACTGTTAAAGACCGGGCAGGCGCTCCCGCGCTGCCCGGCATCTGCGTCCCCTCAACCCCGGGCCAGTTTTAGGGGCGCAAATGCGCCCCTAACAAAACTGCGCCCGGGGCCACGGCCCCCCCAGCCCCCCCACGCTACACCACTGGCTGAGCCTGATACATTGTAATGAGAGATAATGTAACAAGCAGCCGATCTCAGCGCTCAAAGCCACTGGATTTAAAGGGCTAAAAAAATGCTTCTCTCTGTATAATGTATAGAACATCCTCCTGCATTAATTAATAACCCTCTCTGTATAATGTATATAACATCCTCTTGCATTAATTAATACCCCTCTCTGTATAATGTAGATAACATCCTCCTGCATTAATTAATAACGCTCTCTGTATAATGTAGATAACATCCTCCTGCATTAATTAATAACCCTCTCTGTATAATGTATATAACATCCTCCTGCATTAATTAATACCCCTCTCTGTATAATGTAGATAACATCTTCCTGCATTAATTAATAACCCTCTCTGTATAATGTAGATAACATCCTCCTGCATTAATTAATACCCCTCTCTGTATAATGTATATAACATCCTCCTGCATTAATACCCCTCTCTGTATAATGTAGATAACATCCTCCTGCATTAAATAATAGCCCTCTCTGTATAATGTATATAACATCCTCCTGCATTAATACCCTTCTCTGTATAATGTAGATAACATCCTCCTGCATTAATTAATACCCCTCTCTGTATAATGTATATAACATCCTCCTGCATTAATACCCCTCTCTGTATAATGTAGATAACATCCTCCTGCATTAATTAATACCCCTCTCTGTATAATGTATAGAACATTCTCCTGGATTAATTAATGTCCCTCTCTGTATAGAACATCCTCATTGCTGGTCTCCTTCACTCATCAATGTAATATTATAAAAAGAACTGAAACTAAATTGTAATGCATTTTCCTTTTGTTTCTTTAGTTTTTTGGGCCAAGCAGTTTCGTAGTCATACAAAAACTAAATTATCCCAAAATTCGGACTAAATCGTTTTAGTACTAAAACTAATGCACATGTCTAGCCTCTTGTATCTTGAACCTGGCCCATTAATTAAACTAAGCTTGCCTGACGATTACTTTTTGCCTTTCCCCCAAGTTTCTGCACTCCGCACCCCGAATCCTGGTGTGTAATACATAATGATAAACACAGGAATTCCCATGTATTTTATAACCTGATTGTTTTGCAGTGTCTCATCTTTATGTTTTTTTCAGTGCAGCCAAAGTGTTATTATAGGCCAATGGTATCCTATGATAATGACACTCCAATTCGTCTCACTGCACTCGTTTGGAAAGGAGCAGAATCTGTTACTAAAAATGAAGCAAAAATGGAGCAGATGCTAGGGTTAACCCAAAAAAAGCACAGATAGTAGCTTTACCCTAATTTCTAACCCTAGCATGTAACCTTAACCTTAAAACAAGTGCAAATAATAACCTAACCCTAATTTCTAATCCTACTATCTAACACTCACAATAATTTGTAACCCTAACCCCAATTTATAACCCTAATTCGTAACTCTGGCCCCAGGGAACGCATGGGAACTCAGTTTCTCATCTATTTTGTCTGGAGGAACAGGGTTCCCTTTGGCTCCCACACATTAAAGCTTTTATTAGGTTTCCATCAGCTGTTTCCTTAATAAGTCACCAGAAATATATGACGTTTGTTATTATCATAAAGATTGCCTGAAACCTGGTTTATTGCTTTAGTTAAACATTTTTTATCAAATTAGAGTATGGATTGGTGAGTTAAGTGCGACATGTCAATGGATAATTGAATAGAAGAAAACTTGGAGAGTTCCCACACGTCGGGCCCTATCACCTGGTGTGAGCTAAATACCATCGCTAAAGAAAAAAAGTTTAGCACGAGTCGCTAAAACTTAGTGCCTGACGACCTAGGAGTCTGTGTACAAGGTCGTTTAGCGCATGCTGGGGAAACGCTAAGACCCGGGCAGAGAGCCAGCGCTAACGCGGTTGTGTACTATTTATTTATTAGTTATCTTTTTTGTCTGTTTGAATACAAATATTAATACTTTAAATGTGATTTTATCATCATTATTATTGATTTGCAACAATCATTGGTCAGGCACTGTCCCACCTGTACCCACCACCATATTCCCCTACAACCCTCATTGCACTCCCCACTAATTAAGCTTCCCACTCTTGGCCAAATATTCCTGTGGATTTATTTCCCTTCACTCCTAGGTTTCCTCTTACAGACCCCCCCTACCAAATTTGTAGGTTACGTATGAATATACGTGATTTTTGTAAAACGATCGAGCTGGTTTTAATAATATAATAACTTGATGGTTACCCATGTATTGATGGAGAATTGTCGTCTCCTTCAGGACCAAGGCTTTTATTGAGTCTGGCAACATGTCAAGCTCTCCGCGTGTTGCACTGGTTACAGTGCAGGGATTCCCTCTATAATTTGTCAGAACGTTTTAAAGTGATTCGAAAAACCACATTTTGGGAATCCATCAGCACCCCTCTGCTTTCGGTGTCTGTGCAGAATATTACATTATTTGTCCAAATGCTGTTAAAGACCTATCTAAATATTGCATACAGTGATCATTCAGGCCCGGGCTCAGCTCCCGAATTTGTATGTTACCAATGAATATACGTCAATTTTGTAAAATAATCGGACTGAGATTGATAAATAAAAATATTCAGTTTAATTGAAAAAACAAATATATATGTGCATAAAAATAAACCCTTAATTGAATGTAAGAGAGTCTTCCTTTCCGATATGTTATTCGCTGTCAGGTCAGTGAAAAAAAGGTTTAAGTAAACACAACCAATTATTTTCGGTGTATATTTTGGGCATGACTCCTCATAGTACCTCCAACTTCCTTACTTCCTTTGCTTGGATTTACCTTTTTTTTTTCTATTGACATCCTCTTACTCCTTTCCAAAATATGCATCTGTGCTCTGTGATCCCTGGGTGTGAGCTTGACTAGTATTGGACTCAACCCAACGCCAACATCTCACACCGAGTTCCTGGTGCTTAACATGTACTCACGTCATTCACTCCTATCTCAGCAACCCATAACCCTAGGACAGTGATGGCCAAAGTTATTGGTTTGGACATCCATGGACACCATTCTCTATACTCTCAGACAGCAACATAAGAGGATCAGGCCAAGTATAGTCTTCAGAAGTTGACGTTCCAAAGCCTTACCATGGTCCTCAAGGCAGATGAATGCAACAAAGAAAGCTGTCAAATATTGATTCTGCATATTACAAGGGGGTTATTCAAAGACTGCCGGTGTTTGCCAAACTAGCAAACACCTGCCAAAATTGCCATTATTGAAACAGTGACAAACATTGGCGTTTCACAAAAGAGTAATGCAAACATATCAGGGGAAGCTTCACTGTGACATTTGGAATTCTTGCAACAATGGCAATTTTTTTACGTTGTTTTCAGCTTTGGCAAACGCTGGCACTCTTTGAATAACACCCATGGTATTTAAACTTCCGAAATCCCAAATTATGTACGAATTCAAATATTATATATTTATTTTAAAATATTTTTAAACAGACAAATAAAACAACATTTAAGAGGGTTATTCAGAGAGCACCGAAATTTCAGGGCTCTCTTGGTCGGCGCCCTTTGGCGAGTGTAATTCACTGACCCTACGGTAAATTCAGCTTTGACATCAGGGTCCCTGAAGTGCACTGAATGGATCCACCAAATGCATCCAATAAACCTCCAAACGCAACCGACAATCCAATGAACAGCCCACGAAACGATCATCCACCGAAAAAAGCCGATCAGCTGCCAAACGGGTATATACAGTATATATAAAAAAAAAAACGGCAATTAATAAAAGGCATTAAAAAAATGCATGGAAATAGCTGAATTGCCACGAAATTGCACCGTACAGTGAATGTCACTCTTTGAATAACCCCTTAAAAGATGTTATGGTCTTGGAATGGAATTTTAAGATTGACCGAAGTTGATGCATTAAAAAATATGGCTGATTTAGACCATTGAGGATAGGGTTGTTTTTATTAAAAAAAAAAATATTTCCTTAGTTTATTCATTTCTCTAGTTAATTTTCTGACGCTGCTTATGATAGCATCATTTTTCTAATGCCCGTGTAATTTTCATCTTGCACCAATTTCAGACCATACTCATGTTTATTTTTTAGCACAAGTTAAGTACGTATAGATTTTCGTCTTTTTTTTGGAACAGTGGTCTAACACGGGCAATTTTTCTACTCACCTTTACAGCCGACAGCCTATAGGGGTTGTCGATGTAATAGTATTCTGGAAAAAGAAATGCCGTCATATTGAATGTAAATGGATGTTGTGGTCTGGAAGACAATTAATGTTATATAGAAGGGGTTATGCACTTTGGGGAATCAAATTCCCCGATCCTGCGGTGAATTCAGCAATCACTGCAGGGTTTCCAAAGTGCAGAGAAAATCCTCCGACCGCATCCGAAAATCCGCTGCAAAAATGGGAAAAACAGCTGCAAACCTGCTGAAAAACCACCACACGCATCTGAAAAAAGCCGACCATCCACCCAACACAGTGCTGACCAGCCGCCAGAAAAAGCCGACAAGCCGACGAACGGGGTAAAAAAAAAAAAAAAAAACGATTGAAAGTTTCAAATTTGAAACGCTGTTTCCAAAAACTACTGGACGAAAACGTCTGGAATTAACATATAAGGTCCTATGAATATTAATAAAAAGGACTGTTACAGAAAAAGAAAAACGCTATTTTAAAAAATAAAATAAAAAATCTGAAAAACAAATTTGCCGAAAAAAATCCCCAAAAATGGCTAAAAAATCTTAAAAAAATAAAGAGACTTTTTGCTGCAGATTAAAAGAATACATGGTTTTATAGATATTGAATAGAAACAGGAATATATTTAACATTGAACCTATGGGATTCGCCTGAAAAAACTTGCTGAATGAAAACACTGATCATCAGGGCATTTCATTGACATTTCTCTGCTGTTCGGTGTCTCTGAATAGGATAGCCATTGCTTCTCTACGGGGGATTTCACTGCTGCTGAATAGCTCTATATTTCGCTGGCAATTCGCCAAAATTTGGCAAACTGCCTGCTGTCTGAATAACCGAATGGCCCCGACATTGCACCGTAAGGGGGAGTTCACTGTTCGGGGCAATTTCGGGGGCCAGATCGGCTCTCTCTGATTAACCCTGAATGTGTATGTCATTTTAATATTGTATTTAATCCTACTACACTACTAGATTGTCTTTATGTACAATCATCAGAATCTAGGATCTATTTATGTATATACAGGTTGTGCACTCCTTATCCGGAATGCTCAGGAAGCCGAGCATTCCAGGTTTTCGATTTCTCTGCATTTCATCGGATGTCTGAGAGGAAGAAAATTGCGGCAGAAGAGCCACAATCCCCTTCTTGATGCAGCCATCAACATGTAAACATGCAGGGAGTGCTATGCATGTTTTCTCCACACACATGATGTACGGAGTTAGCTTGAGTCCGAGCAGCATTTCACATGCTGGGGCTGCACAGAGGCTCCCAGTGTGTGCCCAGCCTGCTGCAGTTCCTGAAAGCTTGGATCCTGAACGACAGAATACACACGGAGCATCTCTATTCTGAAATAACTAAAACCTGGAATTCTCCAAAAATTCCGATTTTTGGAGTCTTTCCGGATTTTAGAATTCTGGATAAGGGATGCTCAACTTGTGTAGATACTCGAGTATACCGCTACATTTTGGTGAAAAATATTTACCTTAAAATTGGAGGGGTCGCGTTATATTCGAGACATCTGCATCGCGTGTAAAAAACAAACAAAAACAAATTGCCTTGCTCTGGATCCCAAGTCTCCTGGAAATTCTGGTAGTCTCGCTGAAGTGAATGCGGGCTCCCTGATGTTTGCAAACACTTCAGGTACTCCCAGATTCGGGAGACGTGGGATCCATCACGGCCAGAGGGCACGCTCGGTTTAAGTCAATCATTCACCTCACTCGCCTCCGCCGGCCATCTAATCGCTAGTAAAGAAGACGGGTGGCCAGCGGCTTTATACTTAGTAACAACTGCAATCATTCTAGAGCAGAGCACACTGGCCTGAGGGGGAGCCTGACTGTGGTAAGAGAACCTGGAGGGATTTTAATTGTTTACCAGTAAGGGAAAATTTTGTTCCTTGCGTTATATTCGAGTCTTGAGTATTCTCTCATTTCCATAATAAATCTCTATCCATCGCGTTATATTCGGATCGCGCTATATCAAATATCTACGGTATATAAAATAAAAATAGAAAGTAGGTTCCTTGAATTGAAAACCAATATTCATATTGATTTCCACATTAATTTATCCACATTATTTTAATTTCACATTTCTTTTTATTTGTAGAGGCAAACCTACAGATTGACATCTGTCATTTTGAATTCTGCTGAAAAAGTAGCCAAACAAATCAGCATATGCTGTTTCATAGCCATGTACTCAATCTAACTTGCCAAATGTGTCACCTTTTATATTTACTTATGAAAAAATGTTATTTTCTTGTCCGATGATGATCAAAATGTTAACTCAGAGTTCATAAAACCTGACTTGAAAAACATGATGCTCTTTTTGTGTAATGATCACTTTTATCTCCCTATAGGTTTTCCGTTGATATGTGAACCCTATGTAAAACCAGTCTAGTATGATTTTCTAAAAATTCTTTTTTTTTCTTCTGCCTGTTAGCCCCCTTACGTACTCCGAGGAGGATTGATAGAGCGCAGTTGTTATTTTTGGCAAACGTTCCGTTTCATTCCTGCGTAGCTAAAGACTATGTTTAGGTGCAAGCGTTTTAATGCAGCTCCTTTGTAGGGGGTTGTTGGACCGGAGTCAGCTGATTTTTGGGAGTGAATCCAAACATATCAAATGTTTGATGCGTTGCGGCTTTTCCACTTTAATTTCTTTTTATTTTTTCTCGCAGAAGAAAGACAAGTGGAATAATATGAAGTGTAGAATTACAGGAATTGCCCCATGCATTTATTTATTTATTTTTGATGAGCAGGTACACGCGACGATGACGGATCGTTTTCTACTTGGCGTGGTCCGTATATGACGCAGGGGTATTGTCATCCTCCCGAGAATATTCACTTGTTTTTAAGAAGGAGTATGTTAAAAAATATCATTGATATCATGATTGAGCCTTAATTCATTTCATAACTTATTGATTTCTTTATTTATTTTGTTGGTGATTTCCACCTAAGAACCAGCATCACTCTGCATTGATAACAAGCCCATCTTCTGCCGGTGAAGGCAAAAATGCCCGAAAGACTTGTCCGAGGGGGACTTTCTGTTTTAGTTCCCTATCAGCTCACTCCATAACCCCCATTGTTCCTTTCTTGATCCATCTCCCGCACTGCCCTAATGCATCTCACTACTACTACCGACGTCGCAGGAAATCCAAAACCGGCGGTTGTCCAAGTCAAGACTCCGACACAACCTTTCCTGACAGCTTTCCCAGTCCTATAGACCAAGTCTGTTCACGCCATGGGGTCGCTCTTTAAGGGGGGTGTACTGCCACGATCCGTGACCTGAATCCTAGCGTGTGTACTACGTATCCCCTCTCAAGTGCAATGTATCCCCTATCAAGATCAACGTGCTTACAAGTCCTTGTGTCTCCTACCGCAAAGTGAGTTCTGTGTGTACGTCTTTTCCCATCATACATTGTCTCCATTCTTGTCAGCCCAATTCGTAATCCACCCTCAGTCTCTACTCGTTATTCCTCCTGTTTGCTGCTCCCACCACCTGTAACCCACCTTTGTGTTATGGCATCACCACATACTGGGCCCATTATCCTGCCATCTCAGTACCTAACGTGACACTCATACTCTTCTACTTACCCTCACCTAAGTGTGTCTCTCCTCCGATTCCATTTTTTCGAAAATACGGCGAATTCACTATTCACCGTAGGGTCACAGTAGTGCACCGAAGAGGGACTTGCCGAAGCCTCATGAAAAAGTTGGCACCGAAGAGCGGCGAACTGGCCCTGACGAAATCCACCCAACTACAAAAAAAAATGGAACTCTCCTATTCTCCTAAAAGGTGATTAAACCAATAAAATGCATTAAAAAATAAAAAAAGTTCCTTTAAAAAATAATAAAAAGATCTGTTACAAAAGAAAAACGCCTTTTAAAAAATTTGGGAAACAAAAATTATGTCTAAAATATACTAAAAAAGTGTAAAAAAAAAATAAGAAAGACTTTTTGCTGAAAATGACTAATAATGTTATAGTGTAATAATGAGTAAATGATTTTTTTTTAAATTAAAATGATATATTTTGTTTTTACTTTGAATCCTATGGTATTCATCCGTTTAAACCTCTCAAACTGAATCACCGAAAATCAGGGCATTTTGCTTTGATGCAGTTTGATGTTCTGTGAGTAGACGGGCCATGGGACGATTTCGCTGCTGCCGAAGATCGGCGAATTGTGGCGAACTACTCTGTACTTCGCCATCACTTTGCCAGTATTTGGAGAATTGAAAGCTTTGTGAATAGATGAGCTGCCATTAAATTGAACCATACGGTGCAATTCACCGTTCGGTGCCTTTTGGTGGCAAGTTCGGTGCTTTGTGAATAACCCCTTTATAAGCTCTTGGGACAAGGAAAGTCTCTGACATGGACTAATGTGTAAATGTTTTTCAAGATGAACTGTACCCTGTGTGAGTAAATCATGCAATGAGTGGTTTTAATCTCAATTTATTTCCTCCTCATAACTGAAGAATGATCCGCTTGGTGACGATGTCCGTACACAGCTACAGCATATACTCAGGGCCGGTGCTAGCCCATTCTGTGCCCTAGGCAAGCCCAGCTACTTGCCCCCTCCTCCCCTGAAAAAATTGTCAATTATTGAAACATACATTGCGGGGGATGACGACGACACACACGGTCGTTCGGTGCCCACCTTACCCCTCTGCTAGTTGGGCCCGGGATAGGTCTGTGCCCCCTTTCTTTCGCCCCTTTCTTTTCTGTCTTTCCTCTGTGCCTCTTTCTTCTGTGCCTCTTTCTTTCTTTCATCTGCCTCTTGAGGTGCCCACACGTCATCTGGTGGCACCTGCGTGTCACCATAAGACGCCCACCTTCTGCGCCGCTAGCAGGTGTCTGCATTGCGAGCGGCCACTGCCGGCTAAACAAGCAAACGATGAGGAAGGGTACAATAATGGAACCCGGGTTGGGGCCGGCTGCGCCCCTAGGTGGCAGTGCACCCTAGGCGGTTGCCTAGCTTGCCTAGTGGAAGCACCAGCCCTGCATATACTGCAATAACCTATACTAAGCGCATCACATGTCCCTCAAAAAGAGACTTATGCAAACCATTCCTTCCCTATGTGGCATAAAAGTGTTATACCCTGTTGCACTGTTTTGTTAATCAGCCCCTTTTTGGTGTTTTGCTTTCTTTTTCTCTGGTTTCTCACAATTTTGTAAGGTCACACACGATTCTTAAAAAAGTCTCCCAGATCACACCACATTGTCTGTATCTCAGAGTATGGGAAAGAATTTCCAGGAAACAAACACATTGAAAACTCTATCAGATCTGCCAACTTTGGCAGGTCTGGGGTTGGGAGGGAGGGGGTGTGTCTGCCAAGGGAACGCAGCCATTACACAGTGTGTGTCAATGCACCCCAAATTGGATGTGTCAGATAGGCATGCAGGTCAGGTGAAGAGCTGCCCTGCCGGGCAGCCACTTGTTGCTGGTACCATATGAGCTCTGTAATAGTGCTCAACGGAATTCAAAAGCCCAGATTTCAACTTTTTAACCACTTCACGCCGGGGCAGCGACAGGAGGCAGAGGGGCCTGAAAACCGCAGGGCGGCAAAGAGCGCTACGCCTCTGTCCGCCAACTCATTCGCACTGCCTCCCTTCCCTGAGGCCTATCACCGCATTTGGCTGCATTCAGGCAGCGATTGGCCGCATGGAAGGAAGATGGGGGAGTAGCTGGAGAGCCAAGGGGTTTGCTATGCCTTCCCTTGCCATCCAGACCCACCTTCTGCCAGGACGGCATAGCACTCCCAGCGGTGTTAAGGGTTTAAGCACCATGACCGCCATTATGCAGGAACTCATGATGCATTTTGCCTTAGTCCTCCAGAAGGCCTAGGGCTGCCGGTTGTTCGGTAGAAGCAAAGGAATACCGGGTGTCACATGGTCAGGCTGCATGTTTTGTCAGGTCTGCTGTACAGGTAGACATCTGGCTAACAAAAATGCCACGTGTTCAATCAACAATCAATGTTTTATGAATGTGCACACTTTCCAAAACTGAGCATACTGGTGGGATTCACTAATCGATAGATTTTAAAACTCTTCTTTATTTTACTGTATCGATTAGTAGTAATATTTAATAATATTTTTCAGCTCGCCCCATAATCCCCCCATTGTACCTCTTCTGCTTTATCTTCCCACACCCCCCTCATGCACCCCATTACGTCTCATAGTTACACAGGCCAAAAAAAAAGGCGTTCGTCCATCGAGTTCATCCTTTCACACATAACCTACTGTGGTCGATCCAAAAGAAGGCAAAAAACCCAGTCTGAAGCGCTCGCCAATATGCAACAGGGAAAAAATTCCTTCTTGACCCCAGAATGGCGTCAGATTTCTCCTTGGATCAAGAAGCTTTTACCCACATATTAAATATTACAACCCTTAATATTCTGTGTCTGCAGGAAGTCATCCAGTCGTTTTTTAAAAGTCTCTAGCCCAACCACCTCAACAGTCAGAGAATTCCACAGCTTTATTGTTCTCACTTTAAAAAAAAAGCCTTCCTAAAAACCCCATACTCTGCAACTTACCCTCACCTCCGTGTATCACCCTGCTGCTCTTAGACTGTAAGCTCTTGAGCAGGCTCCCCTTCTCCCATGGTTCTCTATGTGTTTAAACCATATGTATATTTGGCTGTTTTTTCCCACCCATTGTACAGCGCTGCAGAAATCGTTGAATGCTTAATAAGGCAAGGTTCTCCCTATAGTCTGACATTCTGAAGTCCAGTGGCCGAATAAAAGCGAAGAAGCCTACGCATTGTGTGATATACTTCAGTTTAATATTAATACTGTATTTTATTATGGCGCACAGAATTGTTTCCAAGGTCGGAATGCCTATGCTCGATCAAAAACACTGCGCTGCTTGTGACCGACCCTTCTTGTTTGAAAAGCTATGTCATCTACCACTTTTTATTAGTGCCATTTCCGTGAAATGCGCCTTTCTGCAGCCAATTTGGAAGGGTAATAGTGTATGGCTTGGCTCCATAAGTGTTGTCATTTGTTTGTGCACATTTTGACCAATTTGTCTCTGACAGAAAAGAAACCCACTAAGTTTACATTTGTTATTGGTTTACCTTGATTCACGAGGTAAACTCGTGCGGCTTTCCAGAGCCGCATGAAAAGCGTCCAGACACCAGCTGCAGATCAGTCAGAGTAATGAAACCCGGGGAGCACAGGTGTTGTTATCGACCAAGTGGGAACGCTATGGGTTATAGTTCACTACAGGTGGACGTTACAGTTTCCTGATGTGCTTTTCAATGATTGCATAATCTGTGACTGTAATAGCGTTTTCATCAGCCCATTCTGACCTCAGCATATTCAGAAAATGAGTTATTTTCGAACATGTACAGGGTTATTCAAAGAGAATCGAAAAGCCACCGCACGTTCGGTGACTTTTTGCTCTCCTCAATTCGGTACGATTCGGCGATCCCATTTCGGCGACCCTGCGGTGTATTCAGCAAGCACCACGGCTGCCGTAATGCAGGGAGAAGTCGCCGCAAACCCGCAGAAAACTTACCGCAAAACGAGGGCGAACGCACACCGAAACCTGCAAAAACATCCGGATTAACCCGCCGAAGATGCCGGAGAAACCCAAGCAGGAGCAGATCACAGCGCAGAACAACCGCAGGAAAAACCGGACACCGTAGACGAAGGAGGTGAAGAAAAAAAAAAAACCAGTACACTTGAATGTTTGAAAAGTGAAACGCTGTTTGCAAAGAAACTACTGAACAAAAATGTCTGAAATTTACATATGAGGTCCAGGGAATGATAATAAAAAGGGCTGTTACAGAAAAAAGAAAAAAACGATTAAAAAAAACCCCCCAAAAAAATGTTTGCAAAAAAATCCCAAAAAATGCCTAAAAGATCCTAAAAATTCTAAGAATAAAGAAAACTTTTTACTGCAGAATATTATAATGAATGGTTTTATTAGATATTGAATTAAACGTGAATATTTTTAACATTGAAGCCTATGGGATTCGCTTGAATAAACCTGCCGAATTAAACCACCGAATGGCAGGGCAATTTGGCAACTTTTCACTGCTGTGTTTTGCTCTCTGACTAGCCGAAGCATTGCTTCTCTATGGGGATTTCACTGCCCTCGAACAGGCACCGAACAGGCACTGTATGCGCAGGCAATTCGCCAGGATTTGGCGAATTGCCTGCTCTCTGGATAGCCGAATGGCCAGGAAAGGTAACCGAACGCTGAATTTCAGCGTTCGGTTACCTTTCGGCCCCAATTCGGAGCTCTTTGAATAACCCAGATAGTCTGTGATTATTTGCTTTCTCATTGTACTTCTTATGCACAAGTAATAATTCATAGTTCATCCATATTAACCCCATCACTGCCAAATGATTTTCCTAATAAACATGGTCAGAAACCAGTGTTTTTTTTTAAAATTGTTTTTAATTAATTATAAGTTAAGAAATATTTGAGCGTATACCTATTGCATTTCTTACTTTAAATAACTTATTTTTGGCCATTAGGTGGCGCCATCTACTGCCAAATTGAGTTAGAGGTTTGAGCGGCTGGTTTATTTTCTTCTATTTTTCCCTGCATCGGCTGTTGAAAGACCAACATGTCAGAGCTTTCAGCAGCTGATTTTACAGTTTTAGCTCTTTGGGTATTATGTCCGCTGGGCTAAAACTTTGGGGGCACCTTCTGCAGCCCAAAATCAAATGAAATTTGTATGCAGCAAACAAATTTAATTTGCTTTTTGCTGCAGATCAAGATATCTCTATCGGGGCACCAGATGGTGTCTTTGAAGCCCGAGATATCTCAAAATCGTTAGTGAAGTATCCTTTTAAAGGTCTGTCAAATATATGATCGTATTAAATGTGCCGGCACTTCAAGACAGACCAGCAAACAATGTAACTTTTATTTAATCCACTAAAACATAGCCACACACACACACACACACACACACACACTGTATGAATATATATATGGCAAAAAAAATTCAGTTCAGATTCAAACATTTCTGAATCCAAATATTTTGGACTTGAAAATTTCATGTTTAAATCTGTCCAAAAACATTGCACCAGTTCTACACTATATTACTATTTCTGCTTGTTTTATGATCATTGTTACTTTTAGGATAGGGTTACTGTTTCTGGTTATTTCATGGTTAGGATTACTGTTAGAGTGAGGATTACTTTTAGGGTTAGGGTTACTGTTTATGTTTGTTACATGGTTAGGGTTACTGTTTCTGGTTATTTCATGGTTAGGGTTACTGTTAGCGTGAGGGTTACTTTTAGGGTTAGGCTTACTGTTTCTTGTTGTTTCATTGTTAGGGTTACTGTTAGAGTGAGGGTTACTTTTAGGGTTAGGGTTACTGTTTCTTGTTGTTTCACGGTTAGGGTTACTGTTAGAGTGAGGGTTACTTTTATGGTTTGGGTTACTGTTTCTGGTTGTTTTGTGACTAGTAGAGATGTGCATTTTGTTTCGTTCCGAATCAAAATTCTGACAAAATTTATCCGATTCATATTTTGGAAGCACGTCCGAAATACGAATCGAATCCATCTGAAACGAAATGAAAACGAAACGAAATGAAAACAAAATACAAAGAATTGATTTCATTTTTCGGAATTAATTTGTTGTATTTTGTGGTGCACTCCGAAATTGTGTTATCACTGTACTATTTTTTTTAGTCAGTATTATATATTGTATTTGAAGGATCATCTATAGATATTCTCATATTTGCCCAATGGGATTCCACTCATATCGACTGTACATAAAATGATAAATACAGAGAGTAAGTAATTTGAAGTAAACATTCTTGTAGCTTCAATACTGGTTGGTAATAGGGATGTGCGTTTCGGGTTTCGGAATTTTCACGAAATTTCCCGATTCGTGTTTTCGGATGCGGCCGAATTTCCGAAAAATTTTAGATCCGAAAATTTCAGATCCGAAATGTTTTTCGAGCCGAAACGAAATATTTTCGGATTTTTCGAATGGACTTGAAATGTGTCAAACGAGGAGAACAGATTTTCCGAAAAACTAAAATTTTCCGCAAAAAAGAAAATTTTCGGAAAAACGAAAATTTTGGAAAAACGAAAATTTCTGAAAAACGAAAC
Organism: Leptobrachium leishanense; assembly: GCA_009667805.1. NCBI lineage: Eukaryota > Metazoa > Chordata > Amphibia > Anura > Megophryidae > Leptobrachium > Leptobrachium leishanense. The sequence continues at coordinate 20,353,544 of CM019066.1, forward strand.
TTTTGTAAAAAACGAAAATTTCTGAAAAACGAAACATTTTCGAAAAAACTGAAAGTCGATACAAAAAACGGGCAAAATGACACGAAAAATACGAAAAATGGTCGGTATTCCGAAAAAAGTGCAATTCCGAAAAACGAAAATTTCCGAAAGTACGAAAATTCGATACAAAAACCGAGCACAGTGACACGAAAATACGAAAAATGGTCGAAATTCCGAAAAAAAAATGTACCCGAAAAACGTGCCGAATCGAATCGAATCGAAACCGAAATCGGTCGAAACGGGCCGAATCGAAAATTTTAAAAATCCGAAAAATCGAACCGAATCGAACCGAAAAAAAAATCGGTGCACAAGCCTAGTTGGTAATAACAAGATATTTACAATCAACTTTAACCCCTTCACTACTGAGCCATTTCACCTCTGTGTGCTGAGATCATCTTTACCGTTTTGTTCTCATCATGTTTAAATGCGATTCGAAGTCATGTTTTAGGCTGGCCGTCCACTGGGTCTGTATTTGTGCGACGGTGCGATCGTCCAATATTGTCTGACCAATCCAACAACATGCAGGTAAATCAGCCCTCTTCCACTGCCTTTGACTTTCATCGGACGACTTCAGACGATTTTTTGCGACTACAACAGATTAGCGATCTTTCCCATTTCCCGTCCAACTGCAGACCCAGTGGACTGCCAGCTTTATTGTACAACTTAGACAACTTATATATCCTTTTTTCCGGCAGGCTCTGCAGATTAATAATACTGTATATCATTATTATACAGGTGAAACTCGAAAAATTAGAATATCGTGCAAAAGTTCCTTTATTTCAGTAATGCAACTTAAAAGGTGAAACTAATATATGAGAGTTCAAGCCGTGATTTGTCATAATTGTGATGATTATGGTTACAGCTCATGAAAACCCCAAATCCACAATCTCAGAAAATTAGAATATTACATGCAATCAATAAACAAGGATTGTACATACAGTAGAACAATATGGGACCTCTGAAAAGTATAATCATGCATACATTATGTACTCAGTGCTTGGTTTGGGCCCCTTTGGCAGCAATTACTGCCTCAATGCGACGTGGCATGGAAGCTATCAACCTGTGGTACTGCTGAGGTGTTATGGAAGACCAGGATGTTTCAATAGTGGCCTTCAGCTCTTCTGCATTGTTCGGTCTCATGTCTCTCATCTTTCTCTTGGAAATGCCCCATAGATTCTCTATGGGGTTCAGGTCAGGCGAGTTTTCTGGCCAATCAAGCACAGTATTCCCACGGTCATTGAACCAGGTTTTGGTGCTTTTGGCAGTGTGGGCAGGTGCCAAGTCCTGCTGGAAAATGAAGTCAGCATCCCCATAAAGCTCATCTGCGGAAGGAAGCATGAAGTGCTCCAAAATCTCCTGGTAGACGGCTGCGTTGACCCTGGACTTAATGAAGCACAGTGGACCAACACCAGCAGATGACATGGCTCCCCAAATCAACACAGACTGTGCAAACCTCCATACAGCTACCAGGGCAAGGCTCTACCACGGTGTGCTCCTAGCTCCCACCTGGGCACATCTATCCAAGGCTCCTGCAAGCATACACACCTCCATACAGCTTCCAGGGCCAGGCTCTATCACGGTGTGCTCCTAGCTCCCACCTGGGCACATCTATCCAAGGCTCCTGCAAGCATACACACCTCCATACAGCTTCCAGGGCCAGGCTCTATCACGGTGTGCTCCTAGCTCCCACTTGGGCACATCTATCCAAGGCTCCTGCAAGCATACACACCTCCATACAGCTTCCAGGGCCAGGCTCTATCACGGTGTGCTCCTAGCTCCCACCTGGGCACATCTATCCAAGGCTCCTGAAAGGTGATTTGAATCTACGCTTCGCACCGCCTAATACCTTTAACTTTCAATGTTTAGTATGTATGCTTTCATAGCACTGTCCATGTTAATTTGTATGTTTAAGTTAAAGTAAAATTAAATATAGCGTAACTGTTGTTAAAATATCTTAAACTAGTCCTGTTTGCTATCATTAATTGCCATATCTTTACCAGTCCTGTTTGCTCCTCAAAATTGCCATCTTTTACCAGTTATATTTGTTTATTTTTTTCCACTCAGCCCTGGGCCTGCTATTCTGTGCCCACTCCCCCCCCCCCGTCATGATTCACTGCATTAGAGAATTTATTGCCCCAACATCCCCCAAAGATGCAATGTAATCCTGGATTTCTGTCTTTCCAGCATACACACCTCCATACAGCTTCCAGGGCCAGGCTCTATCACGGTGTGCTCCTAGCTCCCAACCCACGGTTCTCATTTCATTTATACCCAACTAATTTGGTCATGTGATATTTTCAGCTACCAACCTACACCACTCTCGAACTTCACCTACCAGACTCCCTTCCATCTTCTGCTTTCCTTATCAATTCCCTGCCTGTCTTGTACTTTTCCTTTTTTTCCCTCCCCTTCTCCCACACCACCTTTCTCTAGAAATGTTTTTCCCTCTCTTCCCCCTCTTGCTGCTTCTTTCTACTATCTCCCTTCTCTCTAAATCCCTATACCTCCCTCCCTTTACACCCTACAAATTATAGCAAGCTGGAAAAGAAACCCACATTTATTTATTTTATTCATTTATTTATTAATAAAGGATTTTACCAGGAAGGATACATTGAGATTTCTCTCGTTTTCAAGTATGTCCTGGGTTCAAGAACATGGTTACAGAAATACAAAGTAGTAAAATGCAAGAAATTAACACAAAACAAATATACAGATTAACAGAAAATAAATATATATGTAATATAGTCACTATGTTACATGTTTACAGGTGCATTCCGTATTGAGGTATGTTAATATGGAGCTCTTAAGGGACTTTAGACTGGGACAAGATTTGATGGCGTCTGGGAGGTTATTCCATAATTGCGGTGCTCTGTAGGAAAATGAGGATCGAGACACTTTCTTTTTGTATTGTGGTATTGCAAGTAAGGTGCTGGTCCTGGATCGGAGGTTATAGGATGAGGGAACTGCTGAGGGAAGCAGCCTGTTCAGGTAGGGTGGTAGCTTCCCAGAATAGCTCTTAAACACCAGGTTGGAAAGGTGAAGGGTGCGTCTAGATTCCAGCGACGGCCAGTTTAGTTCTTTTAACATGTCACAAAAACACCATAGCTTGCTCAGCTCCTTTAACTTATCAGCTGAGAGCTGGTGGAGAGTGTTAAAATACAGCCCTCCCACCCCCACACAACAGAGCTTTAAAACTCTCCAATCACTATTTTCCAAAAAGAAAAATATGTCCAAATTCCTTTTTATTCTGCTGCTTGCTCTGGCAAATGATGTTGAATCCAACCCTGGTCCAATAGCTGACACCATATTTAATCTCCCCACTAAAAAAGGCCTCTTCTTTGTGCATTGCAACATTCGCAGTTTACTCCCTAAACTGGATGAGCTTAAAGCTTGGTGCTTCTATTACAAACCTAAAGTCATTGTGCTGACAGAATCATGGTTAACCCCTAAAGTGCCAGACTCTGCCATAGCAATACAAGGGTCTTCATGCTCTAGAAAGGACAGAGCTAAGAGAGGAGGGAGAATTGTTATCTATGTGGACAACTCCATAAAGTTCACCCCATTGCAGAATCCTAGCTCCCCGGCCACATTTGATTTCCTTTCTGGTACGATCCCGTTCAGTAAAACAATTATTGTTGCTGGATTCTACCGCCCACCGAGTTCTAAGGTGCACTCCCTTTCTGACATAACCCAAATCCTTAGTAAATTAGTAGCTCGAAAACCAAAAAAGTGAACTGCTGGTCCTCGGCGACTTTAATGTTGATTGGCTGAATCCTAAAAACAATAAACACTGCTCACTGTTTAAGGCTTTGCAGCTAACACAATTAATCTCCTCCCCCACTCGTATTAATATGAAAAGCCCTAACCACACCTTGCTGGACTGGATTCTCTCCTCATGTCCTGATCAAATACAGGAGGCAGGCGTTCTCACTAACAGTTTCAGTGATCACTGCCTAGTGTACTGTGTGCGCAAAATAAGGGCCACAAAATGTCCACCAAAGGTAATAATCACCAGGTCTTTCAAGAAATTTAATCTTGATTCCTTCCTAAATGATCTCAAACAGCTCCCATGGTACAGACTAAACCTAATCCCAGACCTGGACTGTGCAAGTGAATACTTTCAATCCGAGCTCCTGAAAGTCTGGAACACCCATACCCCACTGCGCAAAGTGTGAGAAAAAGGGGCCCACCTCCCCTGGGTTACAGCTGACCTCACACATATGTACCAGTTTAGAGACTCCCTGTGGTCAAATTTCAAGAGTACTGGATCCATGAATGATCACTGTGAATACCGAAAATGCCGGAATGCATGCACAAAACAAACAAAAATGGCTAAAGCCCAATACTTCAATGAAAATTGAAATAATAACATATCAAACCCTAGAAATTTTTGGTAAACCGTAAGAAACATACACGCACCTCCGGTCCACTCCCAACCGGTGTAACGTTGGGAGCTTCCAGCCCTACCTGTGTGCTTGAGGGCAGCATGTCTGATGCTGCTCGCTGACCAATGCCCAGTTTAAATGGAGACAGGCAGGGAGGTGGTTGCATGAGGCGCGGCTTGAGTGGGGGGCGTGGCCTGGTGAAGGTCTTTAAAAACCCTCAGTGTATTCTCAGCAGTTGCCAGATCGTGGTTATCCATACCTGAGCTCCTTGTACCTGACTGCTATATTGAATTAACCCATTATTGACCTCTGCTTGTTTCTGACTATTCTGCCTTCTGTTGCCCTAGACCATTTTCTTCTACTACGCCACTGCTCTGATATCGACCCGGCTATTCCATTTGACCATTGTGAACTCTGTATTCCTGATTCTGGTTCGGCTGACTACTCCCCGTGTTGTTAACCCTTTCTGTCTAGCTAGTTTACCTGGCCAATTCTAAGGACCAGACAGTTAGAGATCTTTCACGGCTACTCTGTTGGTAGCTTCTGGGCTCTGTGGAGTGTGGGGTGTTAAGTACTGCGTGGTGGGATCTGGGAACCGTGACAACCGGCTGCTGTCAAAGTAAACAACCAAACTGTACAACACCAACCTAGATGTAGCAAATGCTTTTAATAATTATTTTGTTGGATGAGTCAACACCCTGATTGCTAAGCTAGGAAATGACACGCAATCAGAAAGGCCGCACACAGGTCAGGCCCCACCAACTGTGCAAAGACCCTGTAACGCAGAGAAATTCAGTTTTAGACTAGTGCCTGTCTGTGTCATCACTAAACTTCTCCGTAACCAAAAAATGAAATACCTGTCTGGATTTGATCAAATCCCAGCAATGCTGCTGAAAATCAGTGCGCCAGCAATTGCAAAACCTGTCGCAACCCTAATCAATGAATCACTGGCGACTGGATACATACCCAAACTCTGGAAGACTGCAAGGGTGGTACCTATCCATAAAAGAGGAGACAATACTTTGGTATCCAACTACCGCCCAATATCACTGCTCCCTGTAATGTCAAAAATTCTGGAAAAATGTGTCTACACTCAATTATGTGATTATTATCAGTATCAGAACTATTTAACCCCAGATCAATCAGGCTTTCGTCCAAATCATTCAACTACAACTGCCCTTTTAAAAGTTTGTAATGACATCCAAGCGGGCATGGAACAAGGAAACCTAACTGGAGCCATCTTCCTTGATTTTGCCAAGGCCTTTGACACAGTAGACCATGGCATCCTATTACAAAAACTTAAAAACTCCGGTATTGGTGATCGCACGCTAACCTGGTTCCAATCATTTGTGTCTGATCGGTCGCAATATGTGTCCATTTCTGACAGCACTTCCCTTCCCCTCCCAGTCACGTGCGGTGTACCCCAAGGCTCGATACTTGGCCCCCTGCTATTCACAATATTCATAAATGATCTGCCCAATGTCTGCAAAGCCTCAACTGTACACATGTACGCAGACGACACTATAATCTATAGCAGCAAACCAAATCTCCCGCAGCTGGAGGCCGTGCTGCAAGAACAATTCACAGGGGTAGAAAAGTGGATCGCAGATAACAAACGTTTTCTAATTGCTGACAAAACTGTTACAATGCTCTTTGGAACCGCACCTAAACTACACAAATTGCAAACACCCCATCTATGTGTCAGGACAAAATCAAATGGCACGCTGACCACAGTCACTTCTCTCAAATATCTAGGTATGTGGTTAGACCCAAATCTATCTTTTGGCCCCCACATCGAAAAACTCTCATCTAAACTTTACCCCAAACTAGGTGCCCTGTACAGAAACAAATCCTGCCTGAGCCCCGCGGTAAGAAAGCAGATTGTACAATAAATGCTTATACCAGCCATTTAATACGGAGATGTAGAGTATGCAGCTGCCCCTCAAACATTCTCCATAAACTTACTACATTGTATAACTCATTCTGCCGATTTGTGCTACAATGTAACTACATGACCCACCATTGTAACATGTTAAAAGAACTAAACTGGTCATTGCTGGAATATAGACACACCCTTCACCTTTCCAACCTAGTGTTTAAGAGCTTTTCTGGGAAGCTACCACCCTACCTGAATAGGCTGATTGCCCCAGCAGTTCCCTCATCCTATAACCTCAGATCCAGGACCAGCACCTTACTTGCAATACCGCAATACAAAAAGAAAGTGGCTCGATCCTCATTTTCCTACAAAGCACCGCAAATATGGAATAACCTCCCAGACACCGTCAAATCTTCCACCAGTCTAAAGTCCCTTAAGAGCTCCCTATTAACATACCTCAATACAGAATGCACCTGTAAACATGTAACATAATGACTTTATTTCCTACATATTTATTTTTCTGTTAATCTGTATATTTGGTTTTGTGTTAATATATTGCATTTTACTATTTTGTATTTCTGTAACTGTAACTGTTCTCAAGAACTACTATGTTCTTGAACCCAGGACATACTTGAAAACAAGAGCAATCTCAATGTATCCTTCCTGGTAAAATCCTTTATAAATAAATAAATAACTTCACACTGGACTTCAAGCATCTTGCGGTGTGTGCCTCTCCATTCCTCCTCCATACTCTGGGTCCTTGGTTTCCAAATGAGATGCAAAAGTATCTCTCATCAGAAAAGAGGACTTTGGACCACTGAGCAACAGGCCAGGTCTGTTTTTCTTTATCCCAGGTAAGACGCTTCTGACGCTGTTTGTTCTTCAGGAGCGGCTTGACAAGAGGAATACGACATTTGAAGCCCTTGTCCAGGATCTGTCTGTGTATGGTGGCTCTTGATGCACTGACTCCAGTCTCAGTCCACTCCTTGCGAAAGTTCCCAACACTTTTGAATGGCCTTTTCCTGACAATCCTCTCCAGTCTGTGGTCATCCCTGCTGCTTGTGCACCTTTTTCTTCCACACTTTTCCCTTCCACATAACTTTCTATTAATGTGCTTTGATACAGCACTTTGGGAACATCCAACTTCTTTTGCAATTACCTTTTGAGGCTTTCCCTCCTTATGGAGGGTATCAATGATGGTTTTCTGCACAACTCTCAGGTCAGCAGTCTTTCCCATGATTGTGATTCCTACTGAACCAGACTGAGAGACCATTTAAAGGCTCAGGAACCCTTTGCAGGTGTTATGGCTTAATTAGCTGATTAGAGTGGGACACTTTGAGCCTAGAATATATTGCACCTTTTCACAATATTCTAATTTTCTAAGATTGTGGATTTGGGGTTTTCATGAGCTGTAAGCCATAATCATCACAATTATGACAAAACATGCCTTGAACTATCTTGCTTTGCATGTAATGAGTCTCATATATTAGTTTCACCTTTTAAGTTGCATTACCGAAATAAATGAACTTTTGCACGATATTCTAATTTTTCGTGTTTCACCTGTATGTATACGTCATATCCTGCCAGAATGCTATAACAAATATTTTGTAAAAAATGGGAGTTCATGCCCATGCGCGATGATTTCAGTGGACAGGGGATGCCCAGTAAAATCCAAGATGTCAGCCACCTCCGGGAGAAGCCCACAATACGGCACCTATTGACTCCAACTGGCACCTAAGGGGTTAAAGAGTGGCATCACTAGAAAGGTCAGACAGGTCTTTTCTTCTTTGCCTTACTGATCTGGAAGGAGAGGGGTCCAAAGGACCCCACCTCCATTTCAGGCGCTCTGCCGAGGGGGGGGGGCTCCTGAAACTGACGTCATTGCGCCCGTCGCAATGACGTCAGTGTGCCAGGAGGGGGTTACCACAGTAATGTGCAGTATGCATAAGGGTGTCACAGAGCTCCACAGTAATGAGCGGTGTGTGCACGAGGGTGCCACAGAGCTCCACAGTAATGTGTGCAGTGTATAAGCGTATCACAGAGCTCCACAGCAATAAAACTCACAGCAATGTGCGCTGTGTAGAAAAAAAAGGGCTGCTCAGTCCAAAATGCCCGGGCCTATATTTTGTCCCAGTCCGGGCCTGGTTACACCATATTTAAGAGTTAACCACATATCCCATGAATGGAATAGATTTCGTTCAACAAAAAAAGCATTTGGTAGCAAAAGGGTTAATATATATATATATATATATATAAGTTATTGTGTATTATGATCGATTTCAAATCATAAAAGTTAATTTTCTTTTTCATATCATATGAAATCATATAATCATAAAAGTTCATTTTATTTTTGCATTTTTATTAAAAAAGTTGGTCTTTTTCACTTACCTTTTCATAAACAAATCATTAATGTCTTAAGACTTAGTTTGAGAAAAAAATATAACCCCCTGTCCCAAACAACCCAAATGAGAGAAACAATAAAAAAATTCTACAGTAAAATCTTCTGCATTCATGGAAAACTATGACATAATATTCTCCGCTTTTTGCTTGTGCCATTCTGTGATTGGAGTTCTTCCTCGGGTAGGTCATGGCGAATTTAACTTGTGTACCTCACAAACGGATTAGCAAAATAGTATTGAAAATAAAAATCCCATGAAAAGTCAAAAAGTCAGCCAGTTTGACATTGTTTCAAGTAATTTGTTGACAGTGCATGGTAACAAAAAAACAAATAGTAAATGTGGGCAAACAGGTGTCCGAAAATCTGATATACTAAGAAATGCGCTGGAGTTCTGAAATGAATCATTGAGTAAAATAAATGACCTCTTTATTAAGACTCTAGAGAAATGATTAAGGAACATAAGAAAATATAAAAACAATTTTACTTCCAGAATCTGTCCTTTCCCCACAACAAAATAGTTTGGCCGACATGCTTTCGTGCCATTAATTGCTCCTCCCTAGGTTATTCCTTGCCCCCCCCATGTGTCCCCCCCACTAGAAATCAGCATGCAGCTTCCTACACTTTTCGGACCAATGTATCTCCATCCCTGTGCATCGTATATGGAGGATCGAGGTGTCATTGGAAAGGGCAGATTATGGCCTTTCCAATGATACCCAACATGATCATATTCAGTGTGAAGTAAAACATTAAATAAAAACGTGCACTTAAACGTAAACATTTTCACAGGGTTGAAATGGCCCGGCAGTGAAGTGGTTAATGTTCAGACCACTAAACATTACATTGCGTATTATCTTAGTTTTTGCCTTGGTTTAGTTGTATATTAAGGGTTAATGGGTAGGCTCCATCCCTCACAGTACACATTTTATTTATTCCTTGATTAATGTCATTTTAGGGGTTAATGTGTAGGCTAAATGCCACCGTTTATTATTTTATTGTATTTCCCTGGGTTTATGGCATTTTAGGGGTTATTATGGAAGTAAGAATCTAAAGGGTCTATTCATCTTTAGATCCTCTGCTTTTCGTCACATTTCGCGACAATATGGTGAATTCCCTATTTAGTGAATGGTCACTGTAATTTGCTAAAATTGGAGTCGCTGAAGCAGTTATCGGACATTCAGCGAAAACTGCCGAACTGCGCCCAATAAAAATACTGAATTTAAGTATCAGGTTAGTACAAAAAAAAGGCATCATTGCTTCACATTACTCACTGCGTCACATTACTCTGGGGTTTTGGAATCTTATTTATATATACCTATTTGGCGCACTATTACCTGATGTGAGCTAACCCTTGCGTCGGCATGGTTTTGCAATAGCGCCAGGTTAATTGAGTCTAGCGCCGGACCAACAGAACGTTTGCCTCCTGCTACAAACGGGAAAAATCACTTAGTGCGTCACTATTAGCGATTTGTACCGCGAGCTTACTGTACTTTCTGCGTCCTTTACTTAACACGGGGAGCGCTAGAGATGTGTAGTGCTTTTACAACTAACAGTTCAGTTAGAGCCGGCGCAATTTTTGGAGGCGCACTAATTGCAACATTTTACATACTGCTAACTCCAAAAAAACTGAAAACGCAGATCCTCGCCCAAAATTAACAGGCAATGGAAAGCAATGCAGTACAGGTGTTCTCTTGGCCCCATTCACCATAGTAATGGATCTGGTCAGCAATGTCGCTGCTGTTGCAGTCGGCTCTATTATGATATAGATGTATCCTTTATCCACATGTATCCTAAATCTAATATATTGGGTAATTTTAAACAATTATGCTGAGGGTTATTCATAGTATGTAAACGGTTGATTATTGGGTGACCGTGTGGACCATGTTTAAACGGACACGTGAATAAGTCTTGCCCTGAAACATGTATTGTTTATATGCTTGTGCAGGGAAGTTGTTGTGGCTCACCTGGCCTTCCTTTTGGATCTATTAAATGCAGTGTAATGATTCTACAGGCTGCTGGGTGACATTTATCATGCAATGCCCATCAGCCTTTATTAATATATGTGTGCATAGAAACATGGATAACTTGGAGGATTTTAATAATGCAGGGGTGAGATGTTATTCACTGGATGTGTTCATTTTCAAGCTTGTGAGGGCAGGAGATAGGTATGGCCCGGCACTCTGCACTGGAAAAAAAAGCTCTATCCTGTACACATTAGTGCTGGGTCTCAGCCCGGGTCTTAGCCTTTCCCTAGCGTGTGCTAAACGACTTTGTACACGGACTACTGCAGACAAGGTGATCTGTTAGTAGGTCGTCAAGTGCTACATTTTAGCGACTCGTGCTAAACTTTTCCTTTAGTGATGGTGTTATAGCTCACAACAGGTGAAAGGGCCCTTAGTTTTTTTCAATGGTATGATTCAGTGGTGAAAATTATTAGTGCCCCCAGTTTTGACTGTGGTATCTTATGAGCCCCCCTTAATATTGATCCTAGAGTCGCCACTGAACAAAGGTATCGATATACAGTCAGGTCCAGAAATATTGGGACATCGACACAATTCTAACATCTTTGGCTCTATACACCACCACAATGGGGTTGGAATGAAACAAACACAATGTGCTTTAACTGCAGACTGTCAGCTTTAATTTGAGGGTATGTACATCCAACTCAGGTGAACGGTGTAGGACTTACAGCAGTTTGCAAATGTGACTCCCACTTGTTAAGGGACCAAAGGTAATGGGACAGAATAATAATCATAAATCAAACTTTCCCTTCTTAATACTTGGTTGCAAATCCTTGCAGTCAATCACGACCTGAAGTCTGGAACGCATAGACATCACCAGACGCTGGGTTTCATCCCTGGTGATGCTCTGCCAGGCCTCTACTGCAACTGTCTTCAGTTCCTGCTTGTTCTTGGGACATTTTCCCTTCAGTTTTGTCTTCAGCAAGTGAAATGCATGCTCAATGGGATTCAGGTCAGGTGATTGACTTGGCCATTGCATAACATTCCACTTCTGTCCTTTCAAAAACTCTTTGGTTGCTTTTGCAGTATGCTTTGGGTCATTGTCCATCTGCACTGTGAAGCGCCGTCCAATGAGTTCTGCAGCATTTGGCTGAATGTGAGCAGATAATATTGCCCGAAACACTTCAGAATTTTATCCTGCTGCTTTTGTCAGCAGTCACATCATCAATAAATACAAGAGAACCAGTTCCATTGGCAGCCATACATGCCCATGCCATGACACACACCACCATGCTTCACTGATGAGGTGGTATGCTTAGGATCATGAGCAGTTCCTTTCCTTCTCCATACTCTTCTCTTCCCATCACTCTGGTACAAGTTGATCTTGGTCTCAGCTGTCCATAGGATCTTGTTCCAGAACTGTGAAGGCTTTGTTAGGTGTTGTTTGGCAAACTCTAATCTGGCCTTCCTGTTTTTGAGGCTCACCAATGGTTTACATCTTGTGGTGAACCCTCTGTATTCACTCTGGTGAAGTCTTCTCTTGATTGTTGACTTTGACACACATACACCTACCTTCTGGAGAGTGTTCTTGATCTGGCCAACTGTTGTGAAGGGTGTTTTCTTCACCAGGGAAAGAATTCTTCGGTCATCCACCACAGTTGTTTTCCGTGGTCTCCTGGGTCTTTTGGTGTCGCTGAGCCCACCGGTGCGTTCCTTCTTTTTGAGAATGTTCCAAACAGTTGTTTTGGCCACGCCTAATGTTCTTGCTATCTCTCTGATGGGTTTGTTTTGTTTCTTCAGCCTAATGATGGCTTGCTTCACTGATAGTGACAGCTCTTTGGATCTCATCTTGAGAGTTGACAGCAACAGATTCCAAATGCAAATAGCACACGTGAAATGAACTCTGGGCCTTTTATCTGCACATTGTAATTGGGGTAATGAGGGAATATCACACACCTGGCCATGGAACAGCTGAGAAGCCAATTTTCCCATTACCCTTGGTCCCTTAACAAGTGGGAGGCACATCTGCAAACTGCTGTAAATCCTACACCGTTCACCTGAGTTGGATGTACATACCCTCAAATTAAAGCTGACAGTCTGCAGTTAAAGCACATTGTGCTTGTTTCATTCCAACTCCATTGTGGTGGTGTATAGAGCCAAAGATGTTAGAATTGTGTCGATGTCCCAATATTTATGGACCTGACTGTACATACACTGCTTGTGAAAAGAGAAGTAAATTAATATTCTAAAGGATAAAACATTCTTCATGAAAAAAATTTGGTATATGGATATGGTGGCATTTATACAAGAAAAATACTGTTTCATTTCAGGGGGTATATAGGGGGTTATTCAGAGAGCACCGAAATGTCACCGACATTTCGGTGCTTTCTCGTTCCGCGCACTTCCTCGCACTTCAGTGAATCAAATTTCCCCACCCTGAATTCAGCATTCATCGCAGAGTCCCCGGAGTGCAGGGAAACCCAGCCGCAAATCCACCGAACGCCTGCCGAAAACCCATCTAAAACCCACTGGAACCGCTGCAAAATGACGCTGAACTTGTCGGAAAAAATCCAAGAACCCGCCGATGACAGTGCAGACCAGCCGCCGGAAAAAGCCGACAAGCTGACGAATGGGGTAAAAAAAACAAAAAACAAAACAATACCATTGAAAGTGTCAAAATTGAAACGCTGTTTTCCAAAAAACTACTTAAACGAAAAGGCCTGGAATTAACATATGAGATCCTATGAATGATAATAAAAGGTCTGTTACAGAAAAAAGAAAAAACGCTTTTAAAAAAAAAAGGGAAAATAATTTTGCTGAAAAAATCCCAAAAAACGCCTAAAAGATCCTAATAAAAAACAATAAATAAAGAGACTTTTTACTGCAGAATATTTTAATAAACGGTTTATTAGATATTGGATAAAAGCGTGAATATTTTTAACATTGAAGCCTATGGGGTTTGTCTGAATAAACCTGCCGAATGAAGGCACCGAACAGCAGGGCACTTTGGCAACTTTTCTCTGCTGTTCGGTGTCTCTGAATAGATTAACCATTGCTTCTCTATGGGAGATTTCATTGCCTTCGAACAGGCACCGTACTTGCTGGCAGTTCACCAAAATTTGGCGAACTGTCTGCTCTCTGAATAGCCAAATGGCCCTGAAATGGCATCGTATGGGGAAATTCACTGTTCGGTGACATTTCTGGGCCAGATCGGCTCTCTCTGAATAACCCCTATAGTCTCTTAAAGAAAGGCATGTGAAGGGCGCCGAGAAATCCCATTAAACCTGTGGGTAAATGAGGGGAGTGGTCTATGGTTACATCTACATCAGCACGGAGTTGATCACCTTTGGACAGCGTTGACAAATAGTGTGTGTGTGGTGGTCAGTAGAAATATTTCTATCACCTTATATAGTCACGACCAGGTGTTTAAGTGGTGGTACAGTATGGTGGTCACTCAGCTGTTGTTCGGGGTATGTCAAATCCCGGTTAACCCTGGTGTTAGGGAGGACTTCAAAACAGAGCCGTAGCGAGCTCCTTTTGCACCCGAGGCAAAAACAGAAAATTGTGCCCCCCCACATAATTTTAAAAATCAGAGTCCCCGACCAGTGGCGCAGTGCTAAGCTCCTGGATACTCCCCGCGACCAGAAGCAGTGGAACGGACCACCCTTTGCGCTGTGGGATGAGAGCAAGTATGTGATTTTTTGGGGGGGGGGGTTCCAGCTGGTGCTGACTGATTCTACAGAAGCGGCATCACTTAGCACCAGCGTCTAGCTGTGGGTAACTTTTGGAGCTATGGCGGGATGGTAATTAGCGTTAGGACTTTGTAATCCTAACGCCGCTATTTACTCTTTGCGCTCCCCATGTAAAGTATAGGGAGCGCAAAGTACAGTAACCTGACGCTGAAAAGCACAATCTCCTGGATTTTTTAACCTGTTACCGTTCAGATTGTAATATGAGGGTCCTGTGCTAGGATGTGATATGGGCAGCATGCAGTAACCTCATTTAACCTAGCACCAACACTCACATGTGTGAGTGCTAGCGTTAAGGAGGTGATGGGGCCCTACATATATAGTGCACACACAGTACATGTACAAATACAGTACACACAGAATACATGCATGTATAGCAAAAGAACATTTAGCATATACACCCCCCCAGAATAATATACACAGCACTGAGCCCCCAGACTATTTTCCCCAGTTCACATGGATATAATTGCCCCCAGTTCACATGGATATTATTGACCCCAGCTCATATGGATATTATTGACCCCAGCTCATATGGGTATATATTGCCCCAGTTCACATGGATATGGCCCAGCTCATGGATATGCCCCCCAGCTCTCATGGATATTGCCCCAGCTCTCATGGATAATGCCCCAGCTCTCATGGATAATGCCCCCCCAGGTCTCATGGATTATGCCCCCAGGTCTCATGGATATTGCCCCCAGGTCTCATGGATATTGCCCCCAGGTCTCCTGGATATGCCCCCAGGTCTCATGGATATTGCCCCCAGGTCTCATGGATATGCCCCCAGGTCTCATGGATAATACCCCCAGGTCTCATGGATAAAGCCCCCAGGTCTCATGGATAATACCCCCAGGTCTCATGGATAAAGCCCCCAGGTCTCCTGGATATGCCCCCAGGTCTCATGGATATTGCCCACAGGTCTCCTGAATATGCCCCCAGGTCTCATGGATAGTGCCCCCAGGTCTCATGGATTGTGCCCCCAGGTCTCATGGATTGTGCCCCAGGTCTCATGGATAGTGCCCCCAGGTCTCATGGATAGTGCCCCCAGGTCTCATGGATTATGCCCCCAGGTCTCATGGATAGTGCCCCCAGGTCTCCTGGATATGCCCCCAGGTCTCATGGATAATACCCCCAGGTCTCATGGATAGTGCCCCCAGGTCTCATGGATAGTGCCCCCAGGTCTCATGGATATTGCCCCCAGGTCTCATGGATAATGCCCCCATGTCTCCTGGATATTGCCCCCAGGTCTCCTGGATATTGCCCCCAGGTCTCATGGATTGTGCCCCCCAGGTCTCATGGATATTGCCTCCAGGTCTCATGGATTGTGCCCCTAGGTCTCCTGGATATTTCCCCCAGGTCTCCTGGATATTGCCCCCAGGTCTCATGGATTGTGCCCCCAGGTCTCATGGATTGTGTCCCCAGGTCTCATGGATTGTACCCCCAGGTCTCATGGATTGTGCCCCAGGTCTCATGGATTGTGCCCCCAGGTCTCATGGATTGTGCCCCCAGGTCTCATGGATATTGCCCCAGCTCACCTCTCATTGCCGACGGCCGCGTGTTTCCTGCTTGAACGACCGCTGACAGGAACTGTGCAGCCGCTCGCCTAGGATCGATGAAACAGCCTGCCGCGATCTCGCGAGATCGCAGCTGGCTGTTAGATCCCAGGCGAGCGGCTGCGCACTTCCTGTCAGCGGCCGTTCAAGCAGGAAGCAAGCGGCCGCTCGCAATCGTTTCGGGCTGGGAGCTTCACAGCTGTGAAGGGGCGCAGCCATGGCTCGAGTCCTGCTGGAAAGCTGTGGGAACGCATTTTCCCCAGTTCAGATGGATATTATTGACCCCAGCTCATATGGATATTATTGACCCCAGCTCATATGGGTATATATTGCCCCAGTTCACGTGGATATGGCCCAGCTCATGGATATTGCCCCAGCTCTCATGGATAATGCCCCAGCTCTCATGGATAATGCCCCAGCTCTCATGGATATTGCCCCCAGGTCTCCTGGATATGCCCCCAGGTCTCATGGATAATACCCCCAGGTCTCATGGATAGTGCCCCCAGGTCTCATGGATTGTGCCCCCAGGTCTCATGGATAGTGCCCCCAGGTCTAATGGATTGTGCCCCCAGGTCTCATGGATTGTGCCCCCCAGGTCTCATGGATTGCTTCATGGTGGCTGTCGATAGAGTGAACAGTGGCAGCACATGGTAAAGTAGGGACACCCAGTGGCGTTGGGTCTTTCCCTTAATCATTATGTTTTCAAAACTTGTAAGGGGTCTGTTGTCCTGTAGGGCAAGGGGGTGAAGGTATTGAACCATTCTATGTAGTGAAATCTACAGAGGAAGCCTAGAGTTTGTAGAAATGGTAGGAGATCCTCGGGCACCCTCCATCTTTTAGCCACGCCCTTTATCTTTTAAAATGACAAGGTTTGGGCAGCTGGGGCCATCATCAAGAGGGGATCATGGAGAATATTGGCGTAAACTGGAAGGTGCTGTAGTGGCATGAGTGGGGATTAAAAAGGAGCAAAATCCATCACGGTTATCATCCAAACCCTGGTGGTCACCGACAAGGTGGGTGGGCTGTTTAGGTAAGTGCTAACAACCGAGGTCAGCAGCCTCGGAAGTGAGACCAGGGGACACCCCACTCCATCCTGTTCATCTGTTTTCCAGCTCTTAAGTGTTCTCGTGCCACTCCACTCCAAGACATGATGTAGATGAACAACCAAAATATGTGTGTGTTCTGCTATAGTGGTACACCATGCCAGTGGCACTTGGGAAGGAGGTTGTTGAGGAGGCAGACCAGTGATTAATAAAGATTTCTGTTGGCAGCCCTGCCGCCACTTCTTAACTTGATCTCTCATTAATGGACCTTAGCCTGTAAATCTACATAGGAGCCTTTATTTCCTAGCTTAGACCTTTCTGGGCCTCATTCTACTGCTCACTACTGGTGATCTCCGTGTATCCAGCTTAACAGAAACGACTGATAGGAAAGGCAGTTTATCATGGCTACTGTAACCTGGGCCAGATTTAGATCTCTATGGGCCTGGAGCTGAATATCTTGGTGTTTTTTTTGGAATTCAGTGAAATGAAAACCTATTTTCGGTTATTTAATATTGCAGATACGGTATATCTAACCAGGCAGAAACCGTGTGATTCATTTTTCATTAAGATTTCAATCATTTGCAGCATGTAAAATAATTTTTTCCCATTTTATCATCAAAAACCATTGTGGTTGTATATTCTATAGGGAATTCTTGTTGAAAAAAATGTGAAATGGGAACCTGTTACTGCATTTTTCTGAGAAAATATAAAATTTTAACCAGAAAAATGAAAAAAAATCTAATTTTCACTTGTATTTTGGAGGATGATGTTTTATGAATAATATGACTATGTATTAAACACTGTCAAGAAATAATTTTTTGCTCCCAGCGTGGGAAATTAAAAGTTGAGTAATAGCAGTGGTACTGCTCATTTTATACGCGACAAATGGACAATGCCATCGCTTTGGAACTAAAAATAATAAATAAAAAAATTTTTTTTTGGTTTTCTTTTCTTTTAGATTTTACAGATTTTTCTTTTAGTTCAAAGCGTCTCTCGACACAGCTAGTATGACAGCAAACTCGGCAACAAGCACCCCAGTCCACTCCCAGCCAGCTGCTGTCAAAGTAAACAACCAAACCCTGCAACACCCCCTAGATGTAGCAAATGCCTTTAATGATTATTTTGTTGGATGTGCCACCACTTTGATTGCCAAGCTAGGAAATTACATGCAATCAGAGAGGCCTCATGCAGGTCAGGCCCCCCCAACTGTGCAAAGTCCCTGTATCAGACAGGAATTCAGTTTTAGACCAGTGCCTGTCAGTGTCATTACTAAACTTCTCCGTAAGCAAAAAATGAAATACCATTCTGGACCTGATCAAATACCAGCAATGCTGCTGAAAATCAGTGCGCCAGCAATTGCAAATCCTGTCGCAATCCTAATAAATGAGTCACTGGCGACTGGATACATACCCAAGCTCTGGAAGACTGCAAGAGTGGTACCTATCCATAAAAGTGGTGACAGTACTTTGGTATCCAACTACCGTCCGATATCGTTGCTCCCTGTAATGTCGAAAGTCTTGGAAAAATGTGTCTACACACAATTACGTGATTATTATCAATATTGGAACTACTTAACCCCGGATCAATCAGGCTTTCGTCCAAATCACTCAACTACAACCGCCCTTTTAAAAGTCTGCAATGATATCCAGGCTGGGATGGAACAAGGAAACCTAACTGGAGCCATCTTCCTTGATTTTGCCAAGGCCTTTGACACGGTAGACCATGGCATCTTGTTAGAAAAACTTAAAAACTCTGGCATTGGTGATCGCACGCTAACCTGGTTTCAATCATATGTATCCGACCGATCACAATATGTGTCAATTTCTGGCAGCTCCTCCCTCCCGCTCCCAGTCACTTGCGGTGTACCCCAAGGCTCAATACTAGGCCCCCTGCTATTCACAATATTCATAAATGATCTGCCCAACGTCTGCAAAGCCTCAACTGTACATATGTACGCAGACGACACTGTGATCTATACCAGCAAACCAAATCTCCCGCAGCTGGAGGCCGTGTTGCAAGAACAATTCACAGAGGTAGAAAAGTGGATCAAAAACAACAAACTTTTTTTAAATACTGACAAAACTGTAACGATGCTCTTTGGAACAGCACCTAAACTACACAAATTGCAAAATCCCCATCTATGTGTTTTCGACAAAATCAAATGGCACACTGACCACAGTCACTTCTCTCAAATATCTAGGTATGTGGTTGGACCCTAATCTATCCTTTGGCCCCCACATCGAAAAACTCTCATCTAAACTTTACCACAAACTAGGTGCCCTGTATAGAAACAAATCCTGCCTGAGTCCCGCGGTAAGAAAGCAGATTGTACTGCAAATGCTTATGCCGGCTATTGATTACGGAGATGTAGTGTATGCAGCCGCCCCGCAAACACACCTTCATAAACTTACTACATTGTATAACTCATTCTGCCGCTTTGCGCTACAATGTAACTACATGACCCATCATTGTGACATGTTAAAAGAGCTAAACTGGCCATCGCTGGAGTCTAGACGCACCCTTCATCTTTCCAGCCTGGTGTTTAAGAGCATCTCTGGGAAGCTGCCACCCTACCTGAATAGACTGCTTCCCCCAGCAGCTCCCTCATCCTATAACCTCCGATCCAGGACCAGAACCTTACTTGCTATACCACAATACAAAAAGACAGTGGCTCGGTCCTCATTTTCCTACAGAGCACCACAATTATGGAATAACCTCCCAGACACCATCAAATCTTCCCCCAGTCTTAAGTCACTCAAAAGCTCCTTACTAACATACCTCAATACAGAATGCACCTGTAAACATGTAACCTAGTGACTATATTTCCTACATATTTATTTTCTGTTAATCTGTATATTTGTGTTGTTTTTATAATATCTTGCATTGTATTACTTTGTATTTCTGTAACAACTGTAACATTTTAATGTTCTTGAACCCAGGACATACTTGAAAACGAGAGAAATCTCAATGTATCCTTCCTGGTAAAATCCTTTATAAATAAATAAAATAAATAAATAAATAACTTATTTTTGCTTCGGCAGTTTTATTTATCTTCCTAAAATTAATAGAAATGGGACAAAAATGATCTAAACAGGCTCTCAACTGACTGATGTACAGAATATAGCTTCTCACCCCATGTCGTCAGGTACCTCAAACAGGCCAGGTTTGCAGATATCTGAAGCAGGAATCAGTCTGCATTTTCCTGAAGGTGATCCTTAAAACCTGGCCGGTTAGGGGTAACTGAGGACCAGGGTTGGAATGGAAACCTTGGAGGCTTATTTGTGTAGTGCAGTTTCTATGGCATTGAGAAACTGTTGTTTTTTTGTGAAAGGATTTTACCAGGAAGGATACATTGAGATTTCTCTCGTTTTCAAGTATGTCCTGGTGGCGAGTATGTACCATTAGGTGTCTTGCCAAGGACACTTACTGGAGAGGTTGCTCACTGGGATCGAACCCATGACTCCACAGGCTCTCTCCATGCAGAGCGGTGACATTACCTCTACTCCACCCAGCCGAAACTGTTGTTCTGCGGGATGTATGCAGACTGAGCATGATAGGGTTTGCAGAGATAGATAAACAGCACAGGTTTCATATATTTGTTATTATTATTCTATTTCTTTTTAATATTTTTTTTTAAACCCTGTGATGAACTGGAAAGAAGCTGACCTAAAAAAAAAAATACATTGATTGAGAGATTGATATACACTATATTGCCAAAAGTATTCGCTCACCCATCCAAATAATCAGAATCAGGTGTTCCAATCACTTCCATGGCCACAGGTGTATAAAATCAAGCACCTAGGCATGCAGACTGGTTTTACAAACATTTGTGAAAGAATGGGTCGCTCTCAGGAGCTCAGTGAATTCCAGCGTGGAACTGTGATAGGATGCCACCTGTGCAACAAATCCAGTCTTGAAATTTCCTCGCTCCTAAATATTCTACAGTCAACTGTCAGCTGTATTATAAGAACGTGGAAGTGTTTGGAAATGACAGCAACTCAGCCACGAAGTGGTAGGCCACATAAACTGACAGAGCGGGTCAGCGGATGCTGAGGCACATAGTGCGAAGAGGTTGCCAACTTTCTGCAGAGTCAATCGCTACAGACCTCCAAACTTCATGTGGCCTTCAGATTAGCTCAAGAACAGTGCGCAGAGAACTTCATGGAATGGGTTTCCATGGCCGAGCAGCTGCATCCAAGCCATACATCACCAAGTGCAATGCAAAGCATTGGATGTAGTGGTGTAAAGCACGCCGCCACTGGACTCTAGAGAAGTGGAGATGCGTTTTCTGGAGTGATGAATCGCGCTTCTCCATCTGGCAATGTGATGGTCGAGTCTGGGTTTGGCGGTTACCAGGAGAACGGTACTTGTCTGACTGCATTGTGCCAAGTGTAAAGTTTGGTGGAGGGGGGGGATTATGGTGTGGGGTTGTTTTCAGGAGCTGGGCTTGGCCCCTTAGTTCCAGTGAAAGGAACTCTGAATGCTTCAGCATACCAAGACATTTTGGACAATTCCATGCTCCCAACTTTGTGGGAACAGTTGGAGCTGGCCCCTTCCTCTTCCAACATGACTGTCCACCAGTGCACAAAGCAAGGTCCATAAAGACATGGATGACAGAGTCTGGTGTGGATGAACTTGACTGGCCTGCACAGAGTCCTGACCTCAACCCGATAGAACACCTTTGGGATGAATTAGAGCGTAGACTGAGAGCCAGGCCTTCTCGTCCAACATCAGTGTGTGACCTCACAAATGCGCTTCTGGAAGAATGGTCAAAAATTCCCATAAACACACTCCTAAACCTTGTGGACAGCCTTCCCAGAAGAGTTGAAGCTGTTGTAGCTGCAAACGGTGGACCGACGTCATATTGAACCCTATGGATTAGGAATGGGATGTCACTTAAATTCATATGTGAGTCAAGGCAGGTGAGCGAATACTTTTGGCAATATAGTATATATATATATTAGGTAGGCCGTGTTAGTCCAGATGCCAAAATAACGAGTATAGCAGTCTGTAGTGATACCTTTTTTATTGGACTAACGTTACATTTAAAGTACAAGCTTTCGAGAGGATTCCTCCCTTCGTCAGGTATAGAAGCTTACAGCTGGGAGGAATCCTCTCGAAAGCTTGTACTTTAAATGTAACGTTAGTCCAATAAAAAAGGTATCACTACAGACTGCTATACTCGTTATATATATATATATATACACACACAGTATATCAAAGGAAAAAGCTGACCCGATCGGCACTCTGTTTAAAAGTTAAGTCACCTCTGTGAAATTTCAATCACCGTGGCATTTCCAGCGAGGTCTTCGCTTCAAGTCTTCCCAGCAGACCTGTTAACTTATCTGAGGAAACACCGCACCTGAGTATGTTTACTTAGTCCTGACTGTGTCGGCCTGCCAAACATCTGCCCGACGCATACAGAGTGCCCGGCTTCCACCGCGCGTTTCAATCTGCTGTGATTTCTCAATGTTTTACCTTTCCAATGACTGTATTTCCTCCCTTTTAAAATCTATTTTCCTCTAATATTCTGCCATAATCTTGCATTTTTGCTGGATCCTTACCAATTGACTTCGACTTAAGAGGATGTTTTTTTTTTTTAAATCCCCCCCCCCCTCCCTTTTAGGTCACCAGGAAGTGTGTCAACTTCTTTCCAGATGCAAATTAGATCATGAAAAAGGAGAAAACAGAACCTTTCCCATGAAGAAGAGAAAAAAAAAAAATAAAAAATACACAACTTTAAATGAAGATGATATCATATTTGAAGTTTATTAACAGAAAAGAGGAGCGTGCGTCAGGTGAAGACATAATTACGGAAAGACGTGTATGAATCGGTGGAAGTGAGACGGTTAAACCACATCTAAGCCGGAGAACGGCTTGGGTTTTTCACATGGTGACTCACGAGCGAAATGAAAGGAGAGTGTAATTAGAAATATAATGTGAAATGCTTCAATGACATTTCATCATAAAAAAAAAAAAGTACAGTTTTTGGTCTTTTTGTAAAAGAAAAAAAAAATGCAAAAATATAGTGCAACTTACCCAGTTGCACAACATCGGATTTAAATTAGCTTAACTCATCCAAGTGTAGCGTTGGATTTATTTTAGAAGGTCGTTGCGGTGCTTTTTAAAGTAAACCTTAATAAATAAAGCAAGGTAAAATAAACATTTTAGCAACTTGCACACGTTCTGCCTACGAGGAGTTAAACCTATTTATTTGGCGGTCTCCAGGAGGGCGCAGACCTCAGGTGTTATCCGTACCCATTTTGCTCATCGGTGGGAGTTGCTGATGTTCTGTGCAACATGAAGATCGATATCGGGTTACAGAGTCAAGATCCTAGGTCCAAAACAAAAGGTTTGAATACTGTTCCAGGTTTTCTGCTAGAAAATGACAAAAAAAAGTCTTACAGGGTAATTCAAAAAGATTCGAAAAGTCACCGCACGTTCGGTGACTTTTCGTTCTCTTCAATTCGGTTACTTTTGCCGATCCCATTTCGGTGACCCTGCGGTGTATTCAGCAAACAACACAGGGTCCCCGAATTGCAGGGAAAAGCTGCCGCAAACCCGACGAAAACTCACCTCAAAACCCAGCGAATGCACGCCGAAAACCCTCAAAAACATTTGGATTAACCTGCCGAAAACCACAGAAAAACCCGAACAGGAGCCGATCGCAGCCTTCAACACAGCAGAAGAGGCAGTGAATAAATTAGCAAAACAGTTTGCATGAATGATTGAAAGTGAAACGCTGTTTTCAAAGAAACTACTGAGCGAAAATGTCTGAAATTTACACTGGATGTCCATGGAATGATAATAAAGAGGGCTGTTACAGAAAAAAGTAGAAAACTTTAAAAAAAATAAAAATCGGACTTTTAAAAAAAAAAAAAAGAAATTAAGAAAAATGTTTAAAATATCCTAAAAAATCTATGAATAAAGAGACTTTTTACTGCAGAATTTTATAATGAACGGTTTATTAGATATTGAATTAAAACGGGAATATTTTTAACATTGAAGCCTATGGGATTCTCCTGAATAAATTTGCCAAATTAAACCACCGAATGGCAGGGCATTTCGGGAACCTTTCACTGCTGGTTTGTGTTCTCTGAATAACCGAAGCAGTTCTTTTTCATGGGGATTTCACTGCCCTCGAACAGGCACCGAACAGGCACCGTATGTTCAGGCAATTCGCCAGGATTTGGCGAATTGCCTGCTCTCTGGATAGCCGAATGGCCAAGAAAGGTAACCCGAACACTGATTTTCAGCGTTCGGTTACCTTTCTCAAGCAATTCGGAGCTCTTTGAATAACCCTGTTAATTTGTCTGCTGAGCCATTTCAACCCATGTGCTAAGCTGATTTTTACCATTTTTGTTTTGCGCATCGCATTTAAACGTGATTTGAAGTCATATTTTATTGCAGGACCCAGACAAATTATAAAGCTCTGTTTTCAGCGGACTCCGCAGGTTCAAAATATATCATTGCTATATGTGTATGTCATGTTCCGTCAGAATGCTATAACAAAAATATCAAGAAGATTTTAATTTCTATTCAGATTTCAGTCATTTACAGTACGTACATTTTATCATCCTGGATCGCAATCTCTGGTCCAGTTCAGCAAAAAGTGTTTGACGGGGTTAAGGTCAGGCCTGTGAGAGGCAAGTCCAGTTCTTACACACCAAACTCATCCAGCTATGGCCCTATTACATTCTTAACGCTAGCGTTACCTCTCAGATATGACAGCGTTATATTGGTTAAGTGACTTTAACTCATGCCCCCCATATTACATCGCTAACGGGTTAAAAAAATCCATGACCACATCCAGACCCGGATTAAGATCTCTATGGGCCTGGAGCTGAATATTTTGGTGGCTTTTTTTGTAATTTTATGAAATTAAAACATATTTTTTTGGTTATTTAACCCCTTAGTGACCGGGCGGTTTTACACAAATCCGTCCGTTCGTGACCGCAGCTGTTTTTATGTTTCTGCGCTCTTAGTGTTTACGTCAAATTTTCCTCTTACTCGTTTATGTAACCCACACATATTTTACACTGTTTTTCTCGTCACTAAATGGACTTTATAAGAATACCATTTTTTTCATCATTTCATATAATTTACTATAAAAAATATTGTGAAATATGACACAAAAATTGAAAAAACACCACTTTTTCGAACTTTGACCCCCAAAATTTCTTATGTATCAACAACCGTCAAAAAAAATTTATTCCTTAGTAGTTTCTAAATTTAGTACTGAGTTTAGCAATATCCAATGTTTACATATTCCTCGCTTTTTTCCTTATTTTATGCAACAATAAGTGCAAGTAGCACTTTGCCATTTCCAAAGAGTTTATTTCAAAACTAGTGATAGTGACATTGTAACACTGATATCTGTCACTAATCCTGAATAACCCTCCACATATACATATTTTTTAAAGTACACAAATCAAGGTATTAAACTTGGGGTATTTTGACTCTTTCCATGCAAACCATTTTACCACAAATCTATGCCAAAGTTTGAGAAAAAAAAAATTTGGTGATTTTTTTTTTTTGAACGCAATTTAAGAATACATGTACTGTGAACTTTAAGGTTTACTGCCAAAAAGCACCCCAAAATATGTTCAGCAACATCTTCTGAGTAAATTGATACCACCCAGTATAGGTATGTCGGGTCATTTGGGGGCTAAAAGGCCTTATTTGGGGGGTGCCATTTCAGTTTTCCAACTTGGAATTTTCACATTTCGTCATCATGCACCCATGTCCTATTT
The DNA here is from genome assembly GCA_009667805.1 of Leptobrachium leishanense. NCBI lineage: Eukaryota > Metazoa > Chordata > Amphibia > Anura > Megophryidae > Leptobrachium > Leptobrachium leishanense. Next base: position 20,379,298 of record CM019066.1, read on the forward strand.
GGGACATTTTTGAAGCCGGCCAAAGTAATTTACCCCCATCAAACCATATATTTTTAGAAAGGGCACACCCTAGGGTGCTTCAAAGAGTTGTATTTTAACACTTTCCATGCACTAGCTCTTTGTCAATCTTTCAGGTAGTCACTTTTTGTGTTATTTTTTCACACACATTGTACTTTAGGCATGAATTGTCAAATCCAGTTATGGGTTACTGCCAAAAAACACCCCAAAATATGTTCAGCAACATCTTCTGAGTAAATTGATACCACCCATGTATAGGTATGTCGGCTCATTTGGGGGCTAAAAGGCCTTATTTGGGGGGTGCGGATTTCAGTTTTCCAACTTGGAATTTTCACATTTCGTCATCATGCACCCATGTCCTATTTGGGACATTTTGAAGCCGGCCAAAGTAATTTACCCCCATCAAACCATATATTTTTAGAAAGGGCACACCCTAGGGTGCTTCAAAGAGTTGTATTTTAACACTTTCCATGCACTAGCTCTTTGTCAATCTTTCAGGTAGTCACTTTTTGTGTTATTTTTTCACACACATTGTACTTTAGGCATGAATTGTCAAATCCAGTTATGGGTTACTGCCAAAAAACACCCCAAAATATGTTCAGCAACATCTTCTGAGTAAATTGATACCACCCATGTATAGGTATGTCGGGTCATTTGGGGGCTAAAAGGCCTTATTTGGGGGTGCGCATTTCAGTTTTCCAACTTGGAATTTTCACATTTCGTCATCATGCACCCATGTCCTATTTGGGACATTTTTGAAGCCGGCCAAAGTAATTTACCCCCATCAAACCATATATTTTTAGAAAGGGCACACCCTAGGGGCTTCAAAGAGTTGTATTTTAACACTTTCCATGCACTAGCTCTTTGTCAATCTTTCAGGTAGTCACTTTTTGTGTTATTTTTTCACACACATTGTACTTTAGGCATGAATTGTCAAATCCAGTTATGGGTTACTGCCAAAAAACACCCCAAAATATGTTCAGCAACATCTTCTGAGTAAATTGATACCACCCATGTATAGGTATGTCGGGTCATTTGGGGGCTAAAAGGCCTTATTTGGGGGGTGCGCATTTCAGTTTTCCAACTTGGAATTTTCACATTTCGTCATCATGCACCCATGTCCTATTTGGGACATTTTTGAAGCCGGCCAAAGTAATTTACCCCCATCAAACCATATATTTTTAGAAAGGGCACACCCTAGGGTGCTTCAAAGAGTTGTATTTTAACACTTTCCATGCACTAGCTCTTTGTCAATCTTTCAGGTAGTCACTTTTTGTGTTATTTTTTCACACACATTGTACTTTAGGCATGAATTGTCAAATCCAGTTATGGGTTACTGCCAAAAAACACCCCAAAATATGTTCAGCAACATCTTCTGAGTAAATTGATACCACCCATGTATAGGTATGTCGGGTCATTTGGGGGCTAAAAGGCCTTATTTGGGGGGTGCGCATTTCAGTTTTCCAACTTGGAATTTTCACATTTCGTCATCATGCACCCATGTCCTATTTGGGACATTTTTGAAGCCGGCCAAAGTAATTTACCCCCATCAAACCATATATTTTTAGAAAGGGCACACCCTAGGGTGCTTCAAAGAGTTGTATTTTAACACTTTCCATGCACTAGCTCTTTGTCAAACTTTCAGGTAGTCACTTTTTGTGTTATTTTTTCACACACATTGTACTTTAGGCATGAATTGTCAAATCCAGTTATGGGTTACTGCCAAAAAAACACCCCAAAATATGTTCAGCAACATCTTCTGAGTAAATTGATACCACCCATGTATAGGTATGTCGGGTCATTTGGGGGCTAAAAGGCCTTATTTGGGGGGTGCGCATTTCAGTTTTCCAACTTGGAATTTTCACATTTCGTCATCATGCACCCATGTCCTATTTGGGACATTTTTGAAGCCGGCCAAAGTAATTTACCCCCATCAAACCATATATTTTTAGAAAGGGCACACCCTAGGGTGCTTCAAAGAGTTGTATTTTAACACTTTCCATGCACTAGCTCTTTGTCAAACTTTCAGGTAGTCACTTTTTGTGTTATTTTTTCACACACATTGTACTTTAGGCATGAATTGTCAAATCCAGTTATGGGTTACTGCCAAAAAAACACCCCAAAATATGTTCAGCAACATCTTCTGAGTAAATTGATACCACCCATGTATAGGTATGTCGGGTCATTTGGGGGCTAAAAGGCCTTATTTGGGGGTGCGCATTTCAGTTTTCCAACTTGGAATTTTCACATTTCGTCATCATGCACCCATGTCCTATTTGGGACATTTTTGAAGCCGGCCAAAGTAATTTACCCCCATCAAACCATATATTTTTAGAAAGGGCACACCCTAGGGTGCTTCAAAGAGTTGTATTTTAACACTTTCCATGCACTAGCTCTTTGTCAATCTTTCAGGTAGTCACTTTTTGTGTTATTTTTCACACACATTGTACTTTAGGCATGAATTGTCAAATCCAGTTATGGGTTACTGCCAAAAAAACACCCCAAAATATGTTCAGCAACATCTTCTGAGTAAATTGATACCACCCATATATAGATTTGTTCTGTTGTTTTTGGGGGTGCTACGCCAATCTTTGACATGTGCTTGTCAATTTTCTAATTTGACATACAGTATCTTCTTTGCTTATCTTCTTTTTAGGGGCCTTTTACATACCCCAGTTTTATGAACGTGCATATATTTGGTAAGCTAACACCCCAAAGTATTGTAAATGGAGTTTTTTTATGCTATGGATGCATCCGTTTGCTCCAAACAAATTAGATACTGTTTGTGGTCATTTTTCATTTTCACACCCACATCATTTGGACTGTGATTTAGGAGACACTGTTGTTTTTTACTGCATGAAAACTCTCCAGGTTGTTTTCTGCAAGGTCTCCTGAGTACACCCATGCCCCCCATGCCTAGGTTTGCCAGGATTTTGGGAAGGTTCAAATACAATTTTTATGACTTTGTCATTAGAGTTGAAATTGAGATTATTTCTTCAGCTAGGCCTATCTTTGGTTTTGGGTCTACCGCATACCCCAGTTTGAATTATTGCCAGAAAATTGTTTATATTTGTTATGTTGACCCCAAGGTATTGCATATGGAGTGCTTTGATGCCATGGATGCAACGGTTTTAGCCCAAAACATTTGGCAACAAGGTGTGTGGCGGTAATTTTCAATTTTCAGATTTTTACGCCCACAGTAGTTTTGGACTGTGATTTAGCAGACACTGTTGTTTGTTACTGCATGAAAACTCTCCAGGTTGTTTTCTGCAAGATCTCCTGAGTACACCCATGCCCCCCATGCCTAGGTTTGCCAGGATTTTGGGAAGGTTCAAATACAATTTTTATGACTTTGTCATTAGAGTTGAAATTGAGATTATTTCTTCAGCTAGGCCTATCTTTGGTTTTGGGTCTACCGCATACCCCAGTTTGAATTATTGCCAGAAAATTGTTTATATTTGTTATGTTGACACCCCAAGGTATTGCATATGGAGTGCTTTGATGCCATGGATGCAACGGTTTTAGCCCAAAACATTTGGCACAAGGTGTGTGGCGGTAATTTTCAATTTTCAGATTTTTACGCCCACAGTAGTTTTGGACTGTGATTTAGCAGACACTGTTGTTGTTACTGCATGAAAACTCTCCAGGTTGTTTTCTGCAAGATCTCCTGAGTACACCCATGCCCCCCATGCCTAGGTTTGCCAGGATTTTGGGAAGGTTCAAATACAATTTTTATGACTTTGTCATTAGAGTTGAAATTGAGATTATTTCTTCAGCTAGGCCTATCTTTGGTTTTGGGTCTACCGCATACCCCAGTTTGAATTATTGCCAGAAAATTGTTTATATGTTATGTTGACACCCCAAGGTATTGCATATGGAGTGCTTTGATGCCATGGATGCAACGGTTTTAGCCCAAAACATTTGGCAACAAGGTGTGTGGCGGTAATTTTTCAAATTTCAGATTTTTACGCCCACAGTAGTTTTGGACTGTGATTTAGGCTAGGGTCAGACGAGCGTAGTGTTCACGTCCGTGATCGCGCCTAAAAGTACGTCCGTGATAGCATGACATAAAGTCCAATGGAGCCCGACACACGAAGTACGTCCGCACTGAACTGCGGACGCACAACGGCCGCGGCCCACGGACGCAAGGCAGGCAAGAACGTAGAACCGCTAGAACGGCCGCACAAAGTGCGCTGCGTCCGCAACGTCTGCATAGCTTTGTGTGTGAGTGATGGAACGTGGTCAGACGGACTGCATTTATACGTCCTGCATTTTTCACGGACAAAATGGTTTTGCAATTGAATTTATTGTCCCTCCTACATCTGTCAAAAAATAAATGTCAGTGAAAAAACGGACTGTGTGACCACTACTGCGTCTTCCGTACTGACGATGTCCGTACTGCACGGACGTACAGTCCGTAGAAATCACGCTCGTCTGACCCTAGCCTTAGCAGACACTGTTGTTTGTTACTGCATGAAAACTCTCCAGGTTGTTTTCTGCAAGATCTCCTGAGTACACCCATGCCCCCATGCATAGGTGTGCAAAGATTTTGGCAAAATACAGCACCAATTGTAGAACACAAAAATGTACGAATAAAATGTAAAAGTCTGGTGCCTGTCAAACTGGGGATGCTCTCTAGGGGAGCACAGGCTGTTGTCACTGAAGTGCATGAAACGCAAAATGTTTTCATACCTTCTACGTGACATTGATTGGAGGTAAATGGGGGTAGAGCAGATGGGGCTACTGCTCCAGCAGGAGCGAATTGAGGGCTTCTTTATGATGCCCTCAGCATAGTAAGTGCCCAGAATTTCAGAAATTCTGGCACATCTAGCGGGGTCCATTGCTGCCTTGCCAAGTAGGAGTCTGGCTTCGCAGCACAATGCTGATGGGCATACAGATTTGATTGGGCACGATGTGGCCCAACAAATCATCCCCCCATAAACACCTGCAAAAACTGTGTGGCGGTAAATCCTGCAACATCAATATTGATGCCAGGATTTGCCGTGAAAGGAGGGATATCTGGCCTCTGCTGGCGATGAGGCACTACCCACTCCTCAGCTGGAGCTGTGCGTCTCCTGCTGGCAGGTGGTGACCCAGGATCTGCATCAGAAACATCACTAGATACATCAGCCAGCATAGATAATGTATCTAGCGACGCCTCTGAGCAGTTAGCGGGGTCGAAATGAGGGTCTGAGTCTGACGCAGATGCCTCAGATTCTGACGCCAGGATGGCATATGCCTCCTCGGCGCTGTACACCCTCTCAGACATTATATATAATAGATTATAAAATTTTATAATTATATATATATATAAGCGGATTGTTGGTTCTTAGAAGAACCGTTGGGTTTCACAAGAAAATACAAATAAACACCTAAATCTCTCTAAATCCCTCTAAACCTGCCTCAATTCTTCTAAATCTCCCTAAAATCTCTCTAAATCTGCCTCAATTTTTCTAATCTCACTAAATCTCACTAAAATCTCTAACCTGTCAAATCTGATCTCTCTCTCTCGCTCACCAAAACACAAGTGAGGAGAGGAGGGAGAATCACAGAGGTCAGAGCCAATATTTACAAAAATATTGGCCTGACCTGACAAATTAGAAATTTTATTTTGATTTTTTCTAACTTCTGATTGGATGTTGCTAGCCTGCCTCTCTGATGAGGCAGGCTAGGAACATCCCACTCAGCCCCAAGATGACCCTGCCCTTAGAACCCTAACCCTACCCCTGACCCTGCCCTTAGAACCCTACCCCTAACCCTAACCCTACCCCTAACCCTAACCCTACCCCTAACCCTACCCCTAACCCTACCCCTAACCCTAACCCTAACCCTAACCCTACCCCTAACCCTAACCCTACCCCTAACCCTACCCCTAACCCTACCCCTAACCCTACCCCTAACCCTACCCCTAACCCTACCCCTAACCCTAACCCTACCCCTAACCCTAACCCTACCCCTAACCCTACCCCTAACCCTAACCCTACCCCTAACCCTAACCCTACCCCTACCCCTAACCCTACCCCTAACCCTAACCCTACCCCTAACTGTCAGTTTATTTTATTTATTTTTCTTTTTTTACACTTTTTTTACACACTTTTATTTTACTTTTTTTTAACTTTTTTTCACTTTTTTTTACTTCTGCTGGTGCCTTGATCCCTCGAGGCACCCAGCAGAGCACCTGATCACTGATGTGATCGTTTTGTACTGAGTGCCACGATACCTCGTGGCACTCAGTACTTCCTGCCGCTACCGGAAGTGATCGCTCGGGGGAGCGATCACGGACGGACCGGCGGCAGGTAAGTATATTACAAGGATGCCTCGATGTCGAGGCATCCTTGTAATATGCTCAGAGCAGCTGGAAGCGATCCGATCGCTTCCAGCGCTCTGTAGAAGTGCCGGGCACCTCTCCGGTGCAACCGGATGTAGATCGCTCCCGGGGAGCGATCACATGGTGCCCCGGCACTTCTAACGGCCATTGCACGGATGCCTGGACTCCCAGGCATCCTGCAATGGCGTTTGAGCTGCTGGAAGCGATCCGATCGCTTCCAGCAGCTCAAAAACGGCAGGACGTACCATGTACGTCAGCGGGTCTAAGAGAGACCCGCTGCAATGACGTACATGGTACGTCCTCGGTCCTTAAGGGGTTAATAGTGCAGATACGAGTATATCTAACGAGGCAGCTACTGTGTGAATTTTTCATTCAGATTTCAATCATTTACAGTAAAGAGAGTAAATTTCTTTTTCCCATTTTATCATCCAAACCTTTGTGGTTATATATTCTATAGGGAATTCTTGTTAACAAAATGTGAAATGGGAACCTGTTACTGCATTTTTCAGAGAAAATATACAATTTTAACCAAAAAATTAAGAGAAAAATGAATGTGTTTTGGAACATGTTTTTTTTTAGAATAATATGACTATCAGGGTTATTCAAAGAGATTCGAAAAGTCACCGCACATTCGGTGACTTTTCGTTCTCTTCAATTCGGTTCCTTTTGCCGATCCCATTTCGGTGACCCTGCGGTGTATTCAGCAAACACCACAGGGTCCCCGAATTGCAGGGAAAATCTGCCGCAAACCTGACGAAAACTAACCACAAAACCCACTGAATGCACGCCAAAAACCCGCAAAAACATCTGGATTAACCTGCGAAAACCACGGAAAAAGCCCAAGCAGGAGCCGATCGCACACAGCGGAAGCAGCTGAAGCAGCCGAGACGCAGAAGAGGCAGTGAATAAATTAGCAAAACCGTTTGTATGAATCTGTGAAAATGAAACGCTGTTTGCAAAGAAACTACTGAGCGAAAATGTCTGAAATTTACATATGAGGTCCAGGGAATGATAATAAAAAGGGCTGTTACAGAAAAAATAAGTAAACTTAAAAAAAAAAAAAAATCGGACTTTTTTTAAAAAAAAAAACAACTTTGGAACTAAAAATAAATAAATGAATAAAAAAAAATTATTTTCATTTAGATTTTACATGGTCACGTTTGGTATCAATGCAAAGGTCAGTCTGACCTGTCCAATGACACCTCACCTGACCTTGTGAGGTGTAAAGATTAGAGACGCAGGGGTCCAAAGTTCCCCGCAGTGCTCTTTGCCGCAGTGCGGCGGTTTAGGTTTTTGACGTAACAATGGATTGTACCATCACCTCCACACTTGTTGGTGACATGAGAAATGTGATGGTTAGTTAGTGCAGCATCATCGTTTACTTTATAATTGAAAAGTGAAAAATATTACTGTTGGAAAGAAAAAGAAAAAATAAATATTTATTATTTTATTTTCCTTACTTAAAACCTGGTCATATTTGTTATCATTGGAAAGGCCATGCTCTGGCCTTTCCAGTGTTACCTCACTTGACTCTGTAGCTTTTATGGAAGTGGAGATACAGGAGTCCAAATGCAGACATAATTATCCTTTCTCTGGGCCTATTCTGAGGCATGGGCCTGGAGCTGCTGCTCCATCTGCCCCATGTTAATCCGGCCCTGACCACATCGGTGTACTGTACTTTGCGCTCCCTATGCGTAACATGGTCAGCGCAATCAGTAATTAGCGTTAGGATTACAAAGTCCTAACGCTAAATATCGCACCGATGTGGTAATGAAAAAAATTAACCACGGCACTAAACTTATTGCGCTTCTGGGGAATCAGTCACCACCAGCTTAACCCTTTTGCTGCTGAGCCATTTCACGCCTCTGTGCTGAGGTTATTTTTACCGCTTTCACTCATCATGTTTAAACGCGTTTTGAAGCCTTATTATATGACCCAGACATATTATATATCGTTCTTTCTGGCAGACTCGGCAGATTCATAATATATCATTATTATATGTATACGTTATGTCCTGTCTGTATATTATAACAAAAAATGCAATAAAATTTAAATTTTCAATAATATACAGCGTGTAAAGTGTTTTTTTCACATTTTAAAATGCGAGCGTTTGCGGTTATATTTTCTATGGGTTGCGCTTGATAAAAAAATTAGAAATGGGGAATCGTTACATTTTTTTTGGGGGAAAATCATGCGATTTTTAACAAACGCACCCCATATTAAAAATCGTTAGTGCACCATCATTGTTCACATTATAATTGAAATGGGAACAATATTGCTGCATTAACAGAAACAAAACAAAACAAAAACTGTTTAATTTTTTATTTATTTGTTTATTTTTTAATATTTATTTTATTTACATATTTATTTTATTTTTCATAACTTTTTACATGGTCATATTTGGTATCGTTGGAAAAGCCATGCTCTGGCTGATCCAACGATACCAAACATTAACCCCTAGCTGCCACAGATCGGGAGATAGAGGATTCATTGGAACCCCCTATCTCCACCATTGGTGGCAGCTAGGGGTTAACTCCAGGACTGACGTCATCGTGCTATGCCAGCCGCCAGGGGGAGATCCCGGAAGCTTGGCCAACATCCAAGATGTCGGCCAGCTCCGGGAGAGGATCACGATCCAGCGCTTTTCGGCGCAGAATCGTGATCCTGCACCCAAGCTGTGCCCTTCCAAACGGTGCCTGACTTTCACTGCTGGCCCCCGGCGATCGGGAGGGAGAGAGGTCCTCCCCCTCCCTTTCAGGCACCTCCTCCGCACTCACGGGGGGGCACCTGCAATGGATGTCATTGCGCTGCCGCAATGACATCTATTGGTGCCCGCGGCAGTCCCGGATGCTGGGCTGACATCAAGGATGTCCGCACCGGGGGGTACAGCGATTCGTCGGAATCCAGCTGATCGCTGGCTGCAAAGGGAGGACAGGCTCAGCGCGTCCTCCGCAGAAAAGTGGTTAAACCCCCCTCCCCCCAAAAAAAATCAAGTACTCCCCTCTCATCCCGCGGCGCAAACGGTGGCCCCTTCTGGCTGCCGTGAGCAGAGTGAGACTGGGGACAAATAGGAGGTGATACTCCAGGAGGTGATACAGCACAGAAACGTTACCGCAAGTACGATGGAGGGTTGCACTGCGTTACAGGTCGGGCTGCTGAATTAGTGCCTGCCCCGTATTGGTGCTAAAATTGGGAGGTTACGGGGAAACCTGAAGGTGCAGGTTTTCCCCCATTAGCATCCCCGTTTTAGCATCAGTAATGTAATATGGCCCCATGTCTTTATGGACCTTGCTTTGTGCTCTGGGGCACAGCTATTCTGGAATAGAAAAGGTAACGTTCTCCTGGCATCCACCAAACCCAGGCTCGCCTATCAGACTGCAAACAGAAAAGTGTAATTGGTCGCTCCACAGAACACATTTCCACTGCTTGACAGTCCAGTGGCGGCATGCTTTACACCACTCCGTCCGACGCTTGGCATTGTACTTAATGCTGTGAGACTTGCATGCAGCTGCTCAGCCATGGAAACCCATTCCATGAAGCTTTTGCAGCCACACAGTTTTTTCTGAGAATAATGCCAATGGAAGTTCAGACCTCTTCAGTTATGGAATCAGCAGAGCGTTGGTGACTTTTTAAACACTCGGTGACCCTGCTCTATGACTTCACTTGGTCTTCCCAGCGACAGAGTTACATATCAGGAGCCTGTAGGGGCAGAAATGTGGAGCATCCCCCCCCCCCTCCAAAAAAAGTGTCAAAATAACTTTTTTAATTTTTGCTTTGGGTGCAAATTAATAAAAAACATTTTTAAAAACTGAAAATACAGTTTCTCTCAGTTCTCAGCTCAAAAGAAGGAGCAGAATTTGTTACCTTGAAATGAAGCAAAAATGGAGCGGAAAGTTAGGGCTCAGGTTAACCCTAAAACAAGCACACATAGAAATTAAGGGTTAGGTTACTAAACCTATTCCTAATATCTGACCCTAGCTATGGAAAATGTTTACATAAACCTGATAATGTTTGGTATCATTACTTTAGAAAGATCATAATCTGGCCTTTCTAATGATACCTTATATGTCCCTCTAGTCCAGTGCTTCCCAAACCTGTCCGTGGGACCCTCAACCAGGCCAGATTTTGCAGATCACCTTGGGGAAATGCAGACTGAATCCTGCAATCACTGAGCAGCAAATCATATCACCTGTGCTGTACTTCAGATATCTGACAAACCTGTAGACACATGCTTACTCTGCCTAATTATAAATCCAGACCTGAGTCTTCAGCTTCATGGCTGAGTTGCTGCTGTTCCTAAATGCTACATGTATCATGGGTGATCCCTGTCCATGTGCAGACGGCTCCCGCAGGAGTACTGCTTCTGACCCAGAACCCAGGGAAACACAGGAGATCCTTGCAGGTTGAAACCCAGACTGAGACTGAGTGTATTTACATTTTACAACTGGTTAAAACACACACACAGGGGGAAGGTACAGAAACAAAGGCAACACGCCCAGCATTGAAACAAAGGGTTAGAAGTGGCACGGCGATCTGGTTTAAGCTCGTTGCTGAGGTGACGGAAGCACGTGAACACAAAGGAAAAGAACAGCGCAGCATATACAGTGTACAGTTACAGGTATACCACAGGAGACTCCACGTTACATACATAAGGGAATATTAATATAACATAGACATCAGGTAATAGGGCACAGAAAACACAAACACTCTGCATCTAAAATTGTAGATACAGAGTGACTTTAACAAAGGAAAGGGCAAGGAAACAATATAAAACATTAGGCTCACACCTCTCAAATACATTTCTAGGCCCATGTACTTCAAGTCTAAAGTGACACACGTCACACTACACTTACCACTTACAGGTGACAGTGGAATATAGCAGGGATGGAATTTCATGAACTGACTTCTTGTACTGGTGGCATCCTATCAAAGTACCTTTCATGATTCCACTGAGCTCTTCAGAAGCACCCTTGTTTGTCATGTATGCTTACAAATACAGACTGCATGGTTAGGGGCGTGATTTTAAAGACCTGTGACAATGGGACTGTTTGAAACACCTGAATTCAATCATTGACAGGTGTGTCCCAATAGTTTTGTTCCAATAGTGTAAATATAAATATTTTTTTCTCAGATGTCTGTGTGATATAAACGTTTCAGATCATATCGAACACCAATACTATCAGTTGACATTGTTCCCTCTATATTTTTTTTAGCACAGCGTTTAAAACAAAATAATGATACCCAAAAAGTGAATTGTGATATTGTGTTTATTTGACTCCATAAAGCTTGTTGTTTATAGGATCAAAATAAAATAAGATTCTTTTAGTAGTTCCTACATGTTGATATTCTGGCTCTGTATCTATATTCTAAACATGTAAGCTTTATTGATCACTTCTGGAAAGTTTTCTGGATACTTCTGCAAATCAACACTGATATTTGTGGCGTTTCTTTTAGTTTTAATCCAAAGACAGCAAACACAGGATGCTAAAAATATACTAGAATATGTTTTCGCAGGTGTTACAACTTGATTCAAACACCGAACATATTAATTGAAGGAATTTCATTATTTTTTTTCTCTTTAAATGTTGTTTTTACGTTTAATTTACAAAAAAGCTAAACTTCCTCCAGATTTAGGTGACGATGATCCGGATAGTGACAGATCTGGATTTGTTCCTTCCTGTTTAGTGTGAAAGTCGACCATTTTCCAAATTGGCATGTTAAACGAAGAGGTGGGCGCTGCGATAATTTGAAGCCATAAATTGGGGATAGACAGTGCCTGGCATCTCGTCCTTTGTGCTGAATCCAACTCCCTCCAGGTGTTGGACCTGTCGATATCTTTGACTTAGTTGCTTTTACGTTTATTTCCTGAAACCTTTGCTACTTTCACAGATATTACAGCTGTAAAACAAGGCGTTTGTTCCACGGCAGAATGGCGCATTCTATATAAGAATGTGTCTTACTCTGTCCTCGTTTTCGTCTTCTCATCATTTCGTCCGATGACAAATACACCTTCATCTAAACCTAAAATATGTTTCCAAAAAACCACCCTAGCAAAGGTGACTAAACGTATACCCGAATGTAGTGCGTTGTGAGGTCTTATGGTCAGGCTATGCAATTGTCTTTTGGCATCTCCTCGGTCAATAATGGCGAATCATGTCCTTCCAGACATTTTGGCACTATGTGTCCACGAAGCTTTGCCAGACTTTAGGTAGGCAGAGTATAATTGGACATGCAGGTCCAAAACATCTGGGGTACTCAAAGACTTATCCATTTTTGCTAGGTTGATGACGTTTGGTACTCCAGATGTACTGGAAATACATGCCCCATGATGCTCACCAAGGTAGTGACGCAGAGTTGTAGAAGGTTTTATAGAACTTGTTTCTGGTTATACTATTGGAGAAACTTGGATTTGGTGGCTTTTCATGTTGAGGTTTTCTCATGGGAGTCACTTTGTTGCATTGTACTTCCTTCATACAACTCATCCTGGTAGTGCAAGATGTTTATTGGTCTTGTTGTGCTGTGTTGACTGAGACTTTTGTAGTTGAAGTCTGAAAGAGTCTTTTTGATAAAAAAAGTAATGCCAGGCAACTGAAAGGGTACACTGTGAGTTTCTCCTTGTTGTTCAATATCCCATATTGTGGGGATAAAAACAACCTTGAAAGTGTTTAAAGGATGTTTACTTGGATGAATGGTTCAAAAACATATAGAAGGACACATGGGAACAAATATGGGAACAAATATGTATACTGCATCAGATGAGGTGCCAATAGACCGGGGTCACCAGCCCTATAGTGGTCAGCAGGAAAGGAAGATGGACAGGTCAAACAAATACATTGTTATGGGTATGAATTCCTGTGAAATTATTTACTCCACTTGGACATTGTTCCATGTAATGGTTGTGGCTACTAAGGTGTCACTAAAGAGTAAAATATCCTTCCCTTTGTCTCCCAAGAGACACAATGGCAACGTCTGTGGGATGCTATGTTCTTTTGGCAGGATATGACATATAGGTATAAGGTATGCCCGTTCCAGTAAGGTCACTTTCCATTCAAGAGTTACTAGGACCCTCGCTGGTGGGTGTAAACAAGACTGCAGACCAACCTTTTAAGTATGTAACCAGGACTTGAACTCTCTCTTGTGGTTCTGGCTGTTCCTGGACGCTGGTGGTGCAGGCCATGTGGTGTGTCTATCTGAATGGGTAAAGATGGCTGTAGAACATTTCTCCTTATGCATTCCAATCATATTAACTCAGTATCAGTTATTTGAAGGGTTTTACGTTACTATGTTAAAACATTGTTTGTATTCGTCGTTACTGTTTCCTTTTTATCTTTTCGTCAGCCCTTATTGTTTATTGGTCAAAGAAACGCTCTATTAAAAAATAGTGGTTCTGTTTTGCCTTTAAAGTATTGGTCAGAGGCTGCTGACAGCCTTTAGTCCCTCTCTGGGTGCTGCTCCTCCTCTTCAGCTCAGGGACTCCCAAACCCGGATGTGCCTGAACCTTTTCTGCACAATTTGCACTCCTACCTATCAGTCACATATTGTACAGCGCTACAGGACTTGCGAACTTTGCATACACAAGTTCCCTAGCGCCTGCGGAGAACGATGGATTGGAGCTGTTGCATGCGCAGGCCTGATCCAATGGCTGACTCTCTGAGACCAATCGTTGCCATTATCAGAGTGTCCCTTTAAGTAAAATCCTTTATACCAATCAATGTGTGCGCATCCTCACTCACTTGTCTACATACTACGTTATGGGCTGTTATACCTTTTTAACCACTTGGCTGCTAAGGACGCGCTCAGCGCGTACAGCCAAGTGGTTCTCCTGGATGTCGGCCAAGCTTCCGGGATCTCCCCCTGACGACTGGCATCATCGTGCATAGCGTGATGACGTCAGTTCTGGAGTTAACCCCTAGCTGCAACCAATGGTGGAGATAGGGGGTTTCAATGAACCCCCTATATCCCGATCCCTTGCAGCTAGGGGTTAATGTTTGGTATCATTGGATCGGCCAGAGCATGGCATTTCCAACAATACCAAACATGGCCATGTTAAAAGTTAACAACAAAAACAAAACGAAAATAAAAAAATATTTAAAATAAATAAATAAAAAAAAAAAAAACAGTTTTTTTGTTTTCTTTTGTTTTGTTAATGCAGCAATATTGTTCTTATTTCAATTATAATGTGAACAATGATGCTGCACTAACGATTTTTGTATGGGGTGCGTTTGTTAAAAATCGCGTAATTTTCCCCCAAAAAATTGTAACATGTCCCCCATTTCTGATTTTTTTTAACAAGCGCAACTCATAGAAAATATAACCGCAAACGCCCACATGTTAAAATGTGAAAAAAACACTTTACATGCTGTAAATTATTGAAAATTCTAATTGTATTACATATTTTGTTATAATATACAGACAGAACATGACGTATACATATAATAATGATATATTATGAATCTACCGAGTCTGCCGGAAAGAATGATATATAATATGTCTGGGTGGTACAATAAAACGTGGCTTTGAAACGCGTTTAAACATGATGAGCAAAAATGGTAAAAATGAGCTCAGCACACAGAAGTGAAGTGGCTCAGCAGCGAAAGGGTTAAATATCATATTTTTCCCACAACAAACATGTGACTAAACAAACTGACATTTCGTGTAAGTGCCCTCCATACGTCTATCATGATAAACTAGAAAATAAGGGAAGATTATTCCAGACGCAACTGCATTCAGAATAAGCAAATTTCCAATATTCAAAAAAGTCCTTATTTGCCCTATAATATCTACGCGTCTACAGATGACTTCCTCCTTTCCGTACGGCCTCCAGGAGACCTCAGGGCGGCCATTATCCTACTCTTCTGGAGAATAATGCTCATGTTTGTTTCATCAAGGCACGGGTAACCACTTTAAAACGAATGCCTTGATTTTTTTAATTATAACGCACTCCGACACCGATGGATGCGTGTCTTCCATTAAATCAAAGCGAGCAGATGCATTACACATTCTGCTTCTTGGAACCAAGTGAGCTGCAACAATATATTTTGGGCTGATTCACACACAAAAACAGGTTGTCTTAAATTAATTACAGGATTGGCACAGTGGTTGCTCATTCTTTTTTTGGCAAGAGCTAATGGAAATATATCCTTCTATTCTGATGAACAATTCCAGTTATTCCTCATTTTCAGGTGCACGTTTAAACACAGTTAAAACAAAGGGCTTGTTTTCCTCCATTGTTGTTTCGCGGTCTGCGTTCAAATGACTGGAGTTAATAAGGGACCGAACGGATGAATTCCAGTAAGAAGGTATTTTTGGTTCGGGTGCACCTGTCAGCTTAGGTCTCGATCTATCTCCATCTGTTTCTGGGTCTTATACGAAGGAGTTTGTTTGTTTTGTTTTTACTCTATGTGTCAGCGCGTTTCCTTGAAGACCAGCTCTATGACTTCCACCTCCTTTCTAAAGAATCCGTGAAGGTCTTTCACAAAATACTGCTGATGATTCACAAAGTATCATTTGGAAACCCAGAATGCCATTCTGTGTTTGGGAGCAAATTCAATCAAAAAATAAAACATTTACAGTCAGGTCCAGAAATATTGGGACATGGACACCATTCTAACATCTTTGGCTCTATACACCACCACAATGGAGTTGGAGTGAAACAAACACAAAGTGCTTTAACTGCAGACTGTCAGCTTTAATTTGAGGGTATGTACATCCGACTCAGGGGAACGGTGTAGGACTTACACCAGTTTGCAGATGTGCCTCCCACTTGTTAAGGGACCAAAGGTAATGGGGCAATTGGCTTCTCAGCTGTTCCATGGCCAGGTGTGTGATATTCCCTCATTACCCCAATTACAATGTGCAGATAAAAGGCCCAGAGTTCATTTCAAGTGTGCTATTTGCATTTGGAATCTGTTGCTGTCAACTCTCAAGATGAGATCCAAAGAGCTGTCACTATCAGTGAAGCAAGCCATCATTAGGCTGAAGAAACAAAACAAACCCATCAGAGAGATAGCAAGAACATTAGGCGTGGCCAAAACAACTGTTTGGAACATTCTCAAAAAGAAGGAACGCACCGGTGAGCTCAGCAACACCAAAAGACCCGGGAGACCACGAAAACAACTGTGGTGGATGACCGAAGAATTCTTTCCCTGGTGAAGAAACCACCCTTCACAACAGTTGGCCAGATCAAGAACACTCTCCAGGAGGTAGGTGTATGTGTGTCAAAGTCAACAATCAAGAGAAGACTTCACCAGAGTGAATACAGAGGGTTCACCACAAGATGTAAACCATTGGTGAGCCTCAAAAACAGGAAAGCCAGATTCGAGTTTGCCAAACAACACCTAACAAAGCCTTCACAGTTCTGGAACAAGATCCTATGGACAGCTGAGACCAAGATCAACTTGTACCAGAGTGATGGGAAGAGAAGAGTATGGAGAAGGAAAGGAACTGCTCATGATCCTAAGCATACCACATCATCAGTGAAGCATGGTGGTGGTAGTGTCATGGCGTGGGCATGTATGGCTGCCAATGGAATTGGTTCTATTGTATTTATTGATGATGTGACTGCTGACAAAAGCAGCAGGATGAATTCTGAAGTGTTTCGGGCAATATTATCTGCTCACATTCAGCCAAATGCTGCAGAACTCATTGGACGGCGCTTCACAGTGCAGATGGACAATGACTCAAAGCTTACTGCAAAAGCAACCAAAGAGTTTTTGAAGGGACAGAAGTGGAATGTTATGCAATGGCCAAGTCAATCACCTGACCTGAATCCCATTGAGCATGCATTTCACTTACTGAAGACAAAACTGAAAGGAAAATGCCCCAAGAACAAGCAGGAACTGAAGACAGTTGCAGTAGAGGCCTGGCAGAGCATCACCAGGGATGAAACCCAGCGTCTGGTGAGGTCTATGCGTTCCAGACTTCAGGCTGTGATTTGACTGCAAAGGATTTGCAACCAAGTATTAAGAAGGGAAAGTTTGATTTATGATTATTATTCTGTCCCATTACTTTTGGTCCCTTAACAAGTGGGAGGCACATCTGCAAACTGCTGTAAGTCCTACACCGTTCACCTGAGTTGGATGTACATACCCTCAAATTAAAGCTGACAGTCTGCAGTTAAAGCACATTGTGTTTGTTTCATTCCAACTCCATTGTGGTGGTGTATAGAGCCAAAGATGTTAGAATTGTGTCAATGTCCCAATATTTCTGGCCCTGACTGTATATCGTGACAATCACAGTCTTTTAGAGCACCCCTCAAAAGAAAGGAACCAGGAAGCATAATGTTGCTATCGTCCGGAGGTGACAGCGAGGGAGCACAGGGACAGGTAATATATCCAGCCCGAGTGTGGCTCAGTGGGGTTTCCGCTTTTAGCACTGAAAGTTAACGCTGAGCCACACTCGATATACCACCAGGGTGCCAAATAAATTGTTACGATTCTGACATAAAAAATATGTCAGAATTGTAACGCCAGGGAGGTTAAGGTTCAAACACGCGGTTTTAAAGGGACACTACCACTTACATAAGCTGTAACTAGATTACTTGTGCATTACAAACAAAACCACCTTATAAAACACCTTATAAAACACACGCTGCTGATTTTTTTCTTTTTCTGAAGTAATTCATGTAAAAAAGGAAAGATAAAGTTAGTTTTTTTATCTCTTGTTTCCATTTTGTGGACTTTTACCCATGATGCAACATGTACCAAAATCACAGAGTGAGTTTTACTTTGTGGCTGAGCTTTAACTTCTACAGTATTTACCAATAATATAAATATATAATATTATATATAATATTAATGAGGTGGAGGAGGGAATGTTTAGATAAGGCTACTGCTCTCCAGTTTGCTCAAGATAAGAGCTGGCAGCTGAATATGACAGGGAGCTTAAAAGGCTTTTAATCTATCCCCTGGTGATGTCCTTTGAATGCATCCCACACAATACAATGATGAAGTGAGTCAGTGACTGACCCATAGACTCCATTCTATGGTCAAAGCCACACAGTGAGGAGAAAGTGATGGAAAGATACTGTGTGTGTGTGTGGGGGGCAGTATACAACACAGAAAGTCACACAATGGATGCACCCAGCGACACATATGGAGTAAAATATTTTATTAACTAAACATACAAGAGTAAAACAAAGCACATGTAAGAATATCAACAACATAAAAAAAGAAACACGGTGCAAGTGGCAAATGATTGAAATCTGAAAGGAAATTTACACTTTTTAATTTTTTGTTATAGCATTCTGACAGAACATGACATATACACATAGGGGGTAAATCAGAGAGCACCGAAATGTTGCTGACATTTCGATGCTCTTTCGTTCCCTGCACTTCGGGAATCAAAGTTCTGCAACCTGCGGTGAATTCAGCATTCACCGCAGGGTCCCCGGAGTGCAGGAAAAACTCGCTGCAAACACGCCGAACACTCGCCGAAAACCCACCAAAACAGCCACAAGACAACTCGTCGAACATGTCGGAACAATGTCTGGACTTAACATATAAGATCCTGTTACTGATAATAAAAAGGTCTATTAAGGAAAAATGAAAAAATGCTTTAAAAACAAAAAACAGAAAAACATTTTGCTGAAAAAAACAGTACGCTTGAATGTTTGAAAAGTGAAACGCTGTTTGCAAAGAAACTACTGAGCGAAAATGTCTGAAATTTACATATGAGGTCCAGGGAATGATAATAAAAAGGGCTGTTACAGAAAAAAGAAAAAACGATTTAAAAATGAACCGCAAATTTTTTTCTCCAAAAAAATCCCAAAAATGCCTAAAAGATCCTAAACAATCTATACATGAAGAGACTTTTTGCTGCAGAATATTATAATCAACGGTTTATTAGATATTGAATTAAAACGGGAATATTTTTTTACATTGAAGCCTATGGGATTCTCCTGAATAAACCTGTTGAATGAAAACACTGAACAGCAGGGCACTTCGGCAACTTTTCTCTGCTGTTCAGTGTTCTCTGAATAGATTAACCATTGCTTCTCTATGGGGATTTCATTGCCGTCGAACAGGCACCATACTTGGCGAACTGCCTGCTCTCTGAATAGCCTAATGGCCCCGAAATGTCACCGTACGGGGAAATTCCCCGTTCAGTGACATTTCAGGGCCAGATCGACTCTCTCTGAATAACCCCTATAGAGTACAATATTTTCTTAACTAAACATACAGGAGTAAAACAAAGAACATGTAAGTGGCAAATATTTGAAATCTGAATGGAAATTTACACTTTTTAGACATTTTTTGTTATAGCATTCTGACGGAACATGACGTATACACATAGAAATTGAAATAGAATATATATAGAAAATATATTTTGAATCTCCTGAGTCTGCTGAAAAATGGATATATAATCTGTCTGGGTCCTACAATAAAACATGACTTCAAAACACATTTAATCACGATGAGCACACGGGGTGAAATGGCTCAGCAGTAAAGGGGTTAAATCATTAAAAATATTCTCGTGGCAGTGTGGACTTGCAGTAGGGAGGGTTATTGATTTTTTGTATATCTATCCTAATTTAAATGTTTTCCTTCCAAGTGGGTCATCTGACAGTTTCTCCTAATATAAAAAGAGCATCAAGCGCAGATAATCCATCATTCTCAATATTCCCGCTTCATATTGCCATATTCTGAGAACGTCACAGTGTCATTCTGTGAGAATGCAGGCTAATTAAATACATTAGACATTGCGGGTTATTCAGAGAGAGGTGAAAATCAGGAGAACTGGCAGGAGAAGAAAACAATCTAGACCAAATAGCCGATTTGGAAAGTGAGATAAATGGGAGAATATTTCTGGTTTGGCTATTTTGACCTAGAATTTTCACTTCTCCAAAAGTTCTCCAGAGTTTCACCTCTCTCTGAATAACCCTGGTTGTGGATGTTGATTTTGCTTTTGCCCAAACACAGAATAGTTGTGTGTGAGTTTGTTTGTGATTGCTGTACTATCTGTGACGTTCTCTCCGCACTCGTATTTACACAGGTTTTAATCGTT
Organism: Leptobrachium leishanense; assembly: GCA_009667805.1. NCBI lineage: Eukaryota > Metazoa > Chordata > Amphibia > Anura > Megophryidae > Leptobrachium > Leptobrachium leishanense. Next base: position 20,399,648 of record CM019066.1, read on the forward strand.
TTCTGGATGTTTTAGGGCTTGTAAATTGTAGGTTATATCCGGAAGTTTGGATATTTGAGTTGGAAAGGAACGACTTATTCCATAAAGTGATATTTCTTGTAACTATGAATATTTAATTGATTTTATGCTGAACACCATAGATATTTTTAGATATTTTTCCTTTTTCAAAAGTACTATAAAGTTAACGATTCCTTACAATGGCGCCTGCGGGTTTCTCCTTAGCGTCCCCGTTTTAGCGTGAAATTACGGTGCAGGCGCTAAACCAGCAGCCTGCATCGTTACACGGCGCTAAGCCTTGGGATGCTCGTGGCAGCACTAAGCGCCGCCACAAGCATCCTCTCCATGGAGTCCAAACAAAGGACTCCATTGAGGCTAATGCTGCCGGTCACGTGAACTGCAGGATCTCGCCTCGCGAGATCTGGTGGGTCGGCATAGTGATTAGCAGAGGGAGACTGAGGGACTTTTGATTCCCCAAAGTGCGAAAAGAGAAAGCGCACCGGAATTCTGGTGGAATTCCGGTGCTTTGTGAATAACCCTGTATGAATAAGGCTCGGGTCAGACGAGCGCAGTGTTCACGTCCGTGTTGCCGCACATTTTAACGTCCGTGATGACGTCAGGTAACAAGGGGGACCCGGAGGTGACGCTGCCGTCCAAGACGGCGGCCCCCACCGGAACTAGGCCGCGATCTGGTGCTGTATGGTGCCGGATCACGTACCAGCATCTCAGGGGTTAAAGGCAGCAACCGCTTGGAAGGGCAGGCTGTGCCCTTCAAAGTGATACCTTCCGCTTGTTTGTACCCCTTACCGATGGGGAGGGAGAAAGGACCTCACCCCCTCCCTTCAGGCACCTTCCATGCACTGGCGGGGGGGGGGGGTGCCTGGAATAGACGTCAATGCGCGCAGTGCAATGACTCTATTCGTGCGGCCAGGGTCCTGGAGGCTGAGCTGACATCACGGAATCCCAGCCGATCGATGGCTGCAATGGGAGGACGCTCTCAGCTTGTCCTCTGCAGCCAAGTGCCCATGCAGCTGGACACGTTGAGCTCGTCCTCCGCATGGAAGAGATTAATTCTGTAACATAGTTACATAGTTATATAGGCTGAAAAAAGACATGCGTCTATCGGGTTCAGCCTCTCCCATAACCTACTGCTGTTGATCCAAAAGAAGGCAAAAAAACCCAGTCTGAAATGCTTGCCAATATGCAACATACTTGGAAAAAATTCCTTCTTGACCCCAGAATGGCAGTCAGATTTCTCCTTGGATCAAGAAGCTTTTACCCACATATTAAATATTATAACCCTTAATATTCTGTGTCTGCAGGAAGTCATCTAGTCATTTTTTAAAAGTCTGTACAGACTCTGACCCAACCACCTCAACAGGCAGAGAATTCCACAGCTTTATTGTTCTCACCGTAAAATAACCCTTCCTATGCTTTAAGCTAAATTTTCTTTCTTCCAGTCTAAATGGATGACCCCTTGTCCTATGTATAGTCCTGTTAATGAATAGGTTATCAGACAATGGTTGATAATGGCCCCGTATATATTTATATAAGGTTATCAGATCCCCTCTAAGGGGCCTTTTCTCTAAACTAAACAGGTTTAAGCTTGTTAGTCTTGCCTCATAACTTAACCCTTCCATTCCCCTTATTAATTTAGTTGCCCGTCTCTGCACTTTTTCTAGCGCTATAATATCTTTTTTTAAGACAGGTGCCCAAAATTGCACGGCATATTCAAGGTGCGGCCTGACCATTGATTTATACAGAGGCAAAATTATGTTTTCATCCCGTGAGTGAACTCCCCTTTTAATGCATGCCAATACTTTGCTGGCCTTGGCGGCTGCTGTTTGACATTGCACATTGTTACTTAGTTTGAAGTCTATGATTATTCCCAAATCCTTCTCCTGCTTGGATTTCCCTAACTCCGTACCATTTAGGGTATAAATTACTTGTGTGTTCTTCACTCCAAAGTGCATAACTTTGCATTTATCTACATTAAATTTCATCTTCCATTTAAGTGCCCAGTCCCCCAATCTATCTAAATCCCTCTGTAGCGAAGTAACATCCTGCTCACATTGTATTACTTTTCCTAGTTTTGTGTCATCTGCAAACACTGATACATGACTTTCAATGTCTATCTCAAAGTCATTTATAAATAAATTGAATAGTATTGGTCCTATAACAGACCCCTGAGGGACACCGCTTACCACTGGTGTCCATCTTGAAAATGTACCATTTATGACCACTCTCTATCTTTTAGCCAGTTTTCTATCCAAGAACAAGTATTTTCATCTAGACCAATTTTTCTTAATTTAAATAGTAACCTTTTGTGTGGAACTGTGTCGAAAGCTTTGGCAAAATCTAAGTAAATCACATCCACTGCGACCCCCTGATCTATACTTCTACTTACTTCCTCATAGAACGTAATTAGGTTAGTCTGACATGATCTGTGTTTCATGAAACCATGCTGATTTTTGCCAATAACATTATACCTCCCAATAAATTCCTGAATATTATCGCTTAGTAACCCCTTAAATACTTTCCCAGCCACAGATGTTAAGCTCACAGGTCTATAATTCCCAGGCACAAATTTTAAACCTTTAAACAGATCTTTTTATTATTTTTTAAGGGACTTTTTTATTAATTAGACACTTTTTAAGAAATTTTTAGTGGTTTAAACACCTATTAAGAGAATAGGAGGGTGCCATTTTTGTTTCTGCAGTTCGGCAATGGTTGGCAACTCAATCTTTGTGCACTACGGTGACCCTGCTGCGAACTGTGAATTCACCAAAGGGTTGCAAAAATGGAATCGTATTGCACCGGAGTGCAAAAGCTTTGTGAAAAACCTCTTATGTCTTAACTACAACTACCGAAAGAAGAACTGGATCGGGCGCACAGTCTACTTTTTCAGACAGTTCTATTGGATAAAAATCATTGACATCAACGTTTCGGCTAAAAAAATCTTTTTCGTGTTGAATTCATCCAGTCTCCATCCAGACGTTTATAATATTTCAAATAATCAATTAAAACCAATTAAATCCTGCCGGTCGCACTGCGGATTGTGGTGGCACCTGCCTATGCTTGCATGATGGGAATGCTGCTACGCATTGTGGAATTGTATGATTTAACTACAACTCCAATGATCCCCAGCCAAATTCAGGAAATGATGAAAAAGAGCTGGAGGGATTCCCAGAAGCATAAAAAGCATTTATGTTTCTACTCCTCCTTGGCATCAGGGTTGTTTTGATTCCTGTAAAAGCGCCTGGAAGGGGCCCTCACCGCTTTTTCCTTTATGTCAGCTGGGTTATGTTGCAATTACTTGCAATGTGTCTGCCCGTCATCATAGAGATCCATGGATTTTATTAATTTTATTATTAATTATGATTATTTATTATAATATAATGGAACTTAATTTACTACGGTCATAATTAGGTAAACATTTAATAGCACACTATGGGGGTTATTCAAAGAGAGTCGATCTGGCCCCGAAATGTAACCGAACGCTGAATTTCAGCGAACGGTGCCATTTCGGGGCCATTCGACTATTCAGAGAGCAGGCAATTCGTCAAATTGTGACGAATTGCCTGCACATACGGTGCCTGTTCGCTGCCTGTTCGAGGGCAGTGAAATCCCCATATTGAAGCAATGCTTCGTCTATTCAGAGAACAAAAACCAGCAGTGAAAAGCTGCCGAAATGCCCTGCTGTTCGGTGGTTTCATTCGACAGGTTTATTCAGGAGAATCCCATAGGCTTCAATGTAAAAAAATATTCCTGTTTTAATTCAATATCTAATAAACTGTTGATTATAATATTCTGCAGCAAAAAGTCTCTTCATGTATAGATTGTTTAGGATCTTTTAGGCATTTTTGGGATTTTTTTGGAGAAAAAAATTTGCGGTTCTTTTTTAAATCGTTTTTTCTTTTTTCTATTACAGCCCTTTTTATTATCATTCCCTGGATCTCATATGTAAATTTCAGACATTTTCGCTCAGTAGTTTCTTTGCAAACAGCGTTTCACTTTACAAATATTCAAGCGTACTGTTTTTTTTTCACTACATTCGTCTGCGGTGTCGGGTTTTTCCAGCAGCTGCTCTGCGCTGTGATCGGCTCCTGCTCTGGTTTCTCGGGCGTGCTCGGTGGGGTTAATCCAGATGTTTTTACGGGTTTCGGCGTGCGTTCGCCAGGTTTTGCAGTGAGTGTTCGGCAGGTTTGTGGCGGCTTTTCCCTGGACTATGACGGCCCTGTGGTGCTTGCTAAATACACCGCAGGGTCGCCGAAATGGGATCGCCAAATCACACCGAATTGAAGAGAACGAAAAGTCACTGAACGTGCGGTGACTTTTCGATTCTCTTTGAATAACCCTGTAAGTGTTATTTGATTGGTGACAATGAGCTGCCTCGTCTATTTCCCTCCTCTGGGAGGGGTAGAGGGCATCACGGAGATCTGATTCAGCCCTCTGGGTGCATGGGGCTTAGTCCCACCCAGAAAATAGTCGCTGTGCTGAGGACCTTTGGGAACAAAGGGCTTCATTTAATTATATCCGCTGCTTATTGTTTTTTTTTTAAATATTGGCTGATTCAGTTGAAGTAATTCGAGAAATGTCCCTGGCCCAAAAAACTAAAAAAAAAAAAAACCTAGGGCTCTATTCCCTTCTTTGCTTTAACATGGGGACACTAATGGTGAAAAGCATATTTATCCTGTAGTGTCCCCATGTTAACGCGATACTCCAGGCCAAGCGCTACCTCAGCACCTCACCCCGGAATGTAGCGCTAACTGCTGGGATACTCGCGGTAGCGCTTCTGCCAAAGGACTCCTTGGAGGATTGCGCGTCTGGGCCCCATGTCCTACGCGACCTCCCTCTTGCCGTGGAGTGAACGCGGAGGGAGACTGGGAACTATTTGTCCCCAGTTTCACTCTGCTCACGGCCAGAAGAAGCGGTGGATAGGAGCGGTGGATCAGGAAGGTAAAAATGGTGGCATTGGTGGATAATCAAACTTATCCAGGCGGAAACACTTACATATCGAGACGCTAATGTTAGAGCCAACTGAGGGATAGAGCCCCTAGCCGGTAAAATGACTGAAAGCCCTTTTTTCGTCCAGCATCGTACAGATTTGTGCCGGTAAAATGACTGAAAACCCTTTTTTCGTCCAGCGTCATACAGATTTGTGCCTTTAAACATGACTATTAGAAAAGTCCAATGTTTAAAAAAGAGATTTCAGTCTTTTTCCCTCTATTTCCGTGCTGGAAAATCCATTTATCAAGGCCTTTTAACATTTGAATCTTTTTCCCGGAAATCAGCATAATTTTGTATTGAATCGATATAGCTGACATTTCCGTTGCAAAGTATAGCCGCAAGAGCGATATTCGATATGAATGTATATCGGGAATCAAAAAGTCGTAAACCAGCATTTGAATCACCCAAACTGAAGAAAAACCTAAAAATCATCTGAAAAAGGTTCCGACTTCAGCCATCGGGCTGAATTAAATCCAGCCCTAAATCCCACCATTTCCTCTCAATGCTCTCACCATTGATAACCGATGGATTAGCTGGAGCATCCAGTCCCCCTTCTGTCACGTGACATGCTGCAGCTGGCCCCTAATCCAAGTGTGACCACCAGGCCTTGTGGTGTGTTGGCTCTCGTTATTGAGTGGGAAACTCTGCGCACCAGCCCAAGATCCTGCTCTAAATGCTAATACCAGGCCATGTGGTGACTACTGGGCTTTACACAGAGAAAAAAGAGATACCAGACATTAGCCAGGGTTGGGGGATGTAGAGCCACGGAAGGTCTAGACAGGAAGACGGACCGGTACTCCAGGAGGCAAATAGAGATAGCGAGGGCACCTAGTATGATGGGTAGGAAAACTGTTTCATACAATGTAGCACATTATTGGGCCAAGGAAAGCAAGAACTGGGCAGGGATCACCTGTCTGGCCAGGGTTTAAATAGGTAAGTAGCCTTCCACCTATTCTGACATCACTCTCATATAGGAGTGTGGCTGTGATGGCATGGCGCACCGTTGCCCGCTTCATTAGCATGATGATGCTCCAAGCAGGGCTGCCATCAGAATTATTGGGACCCCTTACTAAACTATTGGTCGGGCCCCCCTTCCATCATTTGCCCATTTCAGTAAACCCTTCACCTCCAGTAAGGGGATAACGTGTTCCCATGTGGGAGAGCTTTAGTCTGCACCTCTACCAGGCCATAGTAATTACTCTCTCACCGTCAGAGTGCTCTTACTGGCACCAGATGCTGTGTCCCACTGGGCTTTGTTGATATCTTGCTGGGCCAGTCCTGGGTGGAATGGGTATTCTTGTGTCTGTGGCACTTAGACAAACTACATAGGGTTTGGCAAGGGCTCCTTGGAGCTACTGGGCCCCTGAACATAGCACAGGCTATCACCGCCTGATGGCTACCCTGGCTCCAAGCAACCATAAATGGACACATGTATTGAGCATTCTGAGTCAGAATTGTCTGTGAAATGATCTACGGACAATCACAGAATGACGTGACAAAGAAAGACAAAGCCACGTGGACTGACCGTGTCTCCACTGCTCTGCATGGAGAGAGCCTGTGGAGACATGGGTTCGATCCCGACGAGCAACCTCTCCAGTAAGTGTCCTTGGGCAAGACACCTAACGGTACATACTCGCCACCCAGGACCAGGGGCGGATCCAGAGACTAGTCTCGGGAGGGGCACTGACAGAAAATAAGGTGTTTTAGCAGAGAGCCCGACTCACGAGAATTTACAGAGGGCCCGGCTCACAGGAGCTTACAATCTAGAGGAGCAGAGGGCCCGGCTCACAGGAGCTTACAATCTAGAGGAGCAGAGGGCCCGGCTCACAGGAGCTTACAATCTAGAGGAGCAGAGGGCACCCAGGAGTTTACAATCTAGAGGAGCAGAGGGCACAAAGGAGTTTACAATCTAGAGGAGCAGAGGGCACCCAGGAGCTTACAATCTAGAGGAGCAGAGGGCACCCAGGAGCTTACAATCTAGAGGAGCAGAGGGCACCCAGGAGCTTACAATCTAGAGGAGCAGAGGGTCCGGCTCACAGGAGTTTACAATCTAGAAGAGCAGAGGGCACCCAGGAGCTTACAATCTAGAGGAGCAGAGGGCACCCAGGAGCTTACAATCTAGAGGAGCAGAGGGCACCCAGGAGCTTACAATCTAGAGGAGCAGAGGACACCCAGGAGCTTACAATCTAGAGGAGCAGAGGGCACCCCGGATTTTACAATCTAGAGGAGCAGAGAGCCCCCAGCTCACACATGGATTTGCCCCCAGCTCATGGATTTGCCCCAGCTCATGGATTTGCCCCAGCTCACACATGGATTTGCCCAGCTCACACATGGATTTGCCCCAGCTCATGGATTTGCCCCAGCTCACACATGGATTTGCCCCCAGCTCACACATGGATTTGCCCAGCTCATGGATTTGCCCCCAGCTCATGGATTTGCCCCCAGGTCATGGATTTGCCCCCAGCTCATGGATTTGCCCAGCTCATGGATTTGCCCCCAGGTCATGGATTTGCCCCAGCTCATGGATTTGCCCCCAGCTCATGGATTTGCCCCCAGGTCATGGATTTGCCCCCAGCTCATGGATTTGCCCAGCTCATGGATTTGCCCCCAGCTCATGGATTTGCCCCAGCTCATGGATTTGCCCCCAGGTCATGGATTTGCCCCCAGCTCATGGATTTGCCCCCAGCTCATGGATTTGCCCCAGCTTACACATGGATTTGCCCAGTTCTCACCTGGATATTGCTCCAGCTCCGGCAGGGGGTTGAGGGGACCCAGATGCCGGGCAGCGCCGGAGTGCCTGCCCGGTCCTGAAGAGTCCGTCCTGTTGAAGGGAAGCGGCTGCGTGGCATGCGTGCGCAGGTCACGCGGTCCGGCCAGTCAGGTGGTACAGAGACTCAGTACCACCTGATTAGCCGGACCATGTGACCGCCGGCGCCTGCACGCAGCCGCTTCCCTTTAACAGGACGGACTCTTTAGGACTGGGCAGGCACTCCCGCGCTGCCCGGCATCTGGGTCCCCGGCTCAAATCTCGGGGGGGGGGGGCAATTGCCCCGTTGCCCCCCCCCGGATCCGCCCCTGCCCAGGACATACTTGAAAACGAGAGAAATCTCAATGTATCCTTTCTAGTAAAATCCTTTGTCAAAAAAAATGAGTGGAGCATCGGGCCATGGCATGGCGCAAGAAGGGGACACCGGAGCAGGTAGCTGTCACATCAGCAGGGATACTCAAGAAAATTTAAAACAAATGCTTGTGATGACAGATAAGTTTGTATGATTTTTAAAGGGTCAAACCAAGAAAACAGAGAGTGGACAGACCCATCGGACAGGTAGAAATATCTTCAGAGGTAGATCTCCACGGGTTTAATGCGTCTCCGTGTAATACAGACATACACTGCGCTACCAAGGATTCCCTCATACAACCTGTTTCCACTTTTGCTCAACAGAATTGCAACATTGTTATTCCCCCTTGTAGAACGTTTGTATATTTCCTGCACTTGAAGTCGATGTCATGATTTCCAGATGACGTACTCCGCGCTGATTGATGTAAGCAACGTTTTCATTTTACACAGCTACATTACCCAAAAAAAAAAGCTCATTTTTCAACGTATTCATTTGTTTCGGAAATGTTCATAAATAAGTATAGTAATGTGTACAGTATATGTGTAAATGTATAGTCTCGCCGAGCGGCTAAATGTGATACATGGAGCAATTAACCACTTAGAAGCAGCAGCGTATACAAGGGGATTACGGGGGACTCTTGCTCCACCTAGAGATGCAAACGCTCATTACACGGAATATTCTTGACAGTCAAAACCTGTATTGCACTGACTGTAGAAGAACGTTGTAAGTAGTATACCATTGATCCCATCGTACAGCGCTACAGAATCTGCTGGTGCTTTACAAAGGCTTGTAATTGTAATTGATTGTAATTGAATTTAAATGAATAAAAATAATATATAAAATGGTCCCAGAGCCGATAATAACCTTTTAATATGAGGAAAATGCTGACTTTATAAAGTTTTAATCACCATAAAAATTAAAAAATTACAGGAAGACTACAAGTTAAAAATAGAACGGGGGGGCGGTAATATCGGAGGGACTTATTAACCCCTACTGACCCAGGCCCTTGTTCCCTCCTCCATCTATAGATTAGCGTGTTCTTCTACTGGACTGATAGCCGCTGCTACATGAAACAGCACGAGCCGTCACTCTGACTGTCAGCTCATGCTCAAGCAGGTAATCAGATGCCTCTCGACGTGTCTGCATCGAGAGACATTGGACGAGCAGCTTTGCGAAACCTGTGCAGTACTGACTGTATCTTTACCTCTCTACCACTAGTATATATATATACAGAGAGAGATAGAGAACACAAAATACCCATTGTTATTTCATAGGTCTGTTGTTTTTAAAATCTTTTAAAATATACCGGAGTGGAACACTCTGTATTCAATATGTTGTGTTACATAACTCCTTTATGAAAAATGCATGTTCAGGTTGAGCGCAGTCATTCTGTGGGCCCTATTACAATCTTCGCGTTAAAACGCTCGCGCAACGCGTGAATTTTTCCACGAAGCGTTAAACGTTAACGCGCGTAAATCAACGCTGGTATTACAATCCTCGCGCATTTCTTCATCTGTCGAACAATAACGCGCATTAAACGGACGCGCACAAATGCTCACGCAGTAATGTTGCACGCAGAAATCAGTGTGCGGACTGTATTTTCATGCGATACAGCCAATCAGAATTCAGAACCACAATTATCTCACGTAAAGTTTTTGCACCTGTCAAAGTCAATCTGCGCATACATGCTGCATCAATAAAAAAAGCACGCACAACTTCTCCAATTTATTGGTTGGGTATGTGTAGAATGTGTAACTATACTTTGCTGCGTATTTTTTTTTGGGCTGGTGTATTTGGTTTCGGCCAGGTTGGTAGAATTTGCCATTAACACCAGCTTTTAGGAGTTGCTAAAATTATGCGCGCAAAGGCTGTGCGTTACAAACTGCGCATAGATTGTAATACCATCCGCGTACCAGCGCACAAACGCATTTGCGCTCACAATGTTAAGTATAGGATTCGCGCAGTACAGTAAGCTCGCGCAGCGTTCGCGCAGGTTCACCTGTGGACGTATACGCGCGTTTGTTGCGCTGACATTGTAATACGACGTTCAGCGCAGAGGGTTTTACCCCTCAGGTTAATCAGTTTTTGTGCCGGCGCAAACATTTGCGCGAAGATTGTATTAGGGTCCTGTGTATATATATCACACACACACCACCTGGCCAAAAAATAGTCGCCACCTGTATTTATCTTAGCCAATAGGTGTGATTAATATGTTTCAGCTGTGAAAAATTAGGTCATGTGACTCCCTGAATATACTGAATGAGCAGGTTTTTCCATCAACAGGTTTTTTTCTTCCCTGATGACACAGCGGGCAGTGGCAGGGGGGGCGGGGGGAGCAGTGGCCCCGGGCGCAATTTTTATTAGGGGCGCATAATTTTGTGCCCCTAAAAGTTCCAACAGGCCGGTCGGTATGCTCTTGTGTGGTGGAGAGATCCGCCGAACTGAAGGGAGGAGCAGGTCGCAGGGTGAAGCTGACTGTCAGCAGCTGAGTGAGTCAGTCACGTGACCAGCAGCACGCCAGCACCATGCTTCATACTGCTGTGTGTGAGGGAGTAACCTGCCAAGCAGGAGGCTGGGCCTGGCTGGCAATGTGTCTCTACTGGGACCACCTGGGTCTGGAAGGGTGAGTGAGTCCACAGCCACCATGCAGTAGTGCTAAATACTATAGCCTGTGTGTGACCCTGCATACAAGAAGCCAGGCTCCAATATGTGTGTGAGGCAGCCAGCTGTGACCTACAGGCTCCTGCCCCCCTTAACCCCTTCAGCTGCAGCTGAATCTAAGCAGCTATTCAACAGGTAGAGGGGAGATATGGTGTGTCTGTGTTCGGGGCATGGAGTTATATTGCTGTGGAGCTCTATAATACACTCATACACACCACACATTATTCCGAGTTAGTCTATTTTAATTTACCGGTAAATTCTTTTTATTTTAATAATATATATTTTTATATTGGAATTTTAATATTTATTTTAATATATTTTATTATTCTGACTGTATTTAACTTGTAGGTATAATATATTTATTTTAATAATCTATTTTGATATTTAACTTTTACTATGTTTTAATATTTCATTATTTTAATATTTACTTTAATTAATTTAAGGGGACACTATGCACCGTAACCACTTTGGCTCATTTAAGTGGTCAGGCAGTGGAGGAACAAAGGGGCTGATTTATGCATTAAATGAGCGCTGTCCACAAACATGATGCGAAGCTGTTGCTTCGCGCTGCATCACAGGTGAAGCTGGCAATTTCCAACTCTGGGCGCTCAGCCACGCGGTCTGACGCTGGCTGAGCGCACCGACAACATAGGCTTGTATACACTGAGCACATCTCGAAGCGCAGTGCCGCCAACGTCTCGTCTCGAAGCGCTGCGCGTTGCTTCGCGTTTGGTGTATCTCCGGGTTTAAGGGTGAGTACCCCCACCTGTTTTCCTAGAAAAAAAAGCACTGATTGATTATTGACAGCTTTCTGAGCCACATTGCCACAAAATTGCACCAAACGTTTTGGTGCAATTCGGTGCCAAGTTCAGTGTTCTTTGAATAACCCCTTAAATTGACACACTATCATATTAGATTTATATGTGTTTGTTTTTTTTACTTGGCCATGTTTGGTATCATTAGAAAGGCCAGACTCTGACCTGTCCATTGACACCTAACATGACGTTGTGGGGCGTAAAGAATGGAAATACTGGGGTCCTTTGGACCCCCACTCTCCTCGCAGCGGTGAAGCAGCTTGCGTTTTAGGCTAGAGTCAGACTAGCGTGCGTGCGTGTATAACGGACAGACGTACTGACGGAAGATACTGTAGACACCACACGATCCGTTTTTCTTGACGGACGTAGAAAAAAAAAGGGAACTATGGGAACCAAAATTAATATGAAAAATTATAAAAATTGGTACATGATATGAAAAGCCATTTTGTGCGTCAAGGTGCTGGACGTCGCAAATGCGGTCCGTCTGACTGTGTCATCACGCACACAGAATGCTATGCGGATATGGCGCACTCTGCGCGTCCGTCCTAGTGGTTTAATGTTTTTGCCTAACTTGCGTTCGTTTGCCAGTGCGTGCGCAGTTTGGTGCGGCGGCACTTTATGTGTGGGTCTCTATTGCTCATGATTGTATGCTACGACGGACGTTAAACTGTGCGCCAACACGGACGTAATCGCTGCGTTCGTCTGACGCCGACCTTAGATGGATCAATGTGTAATAACGCTTTGTGTCATCACCTCCACATCAGTGATACATGGGACATATTTATGGCATATTATATTAATTGTGTCTTCATGTATTTCTTATTGTTCAGACAGCAGAGAGGAGACTGTGCTGGGAATCTATCGCCAACTTATGAAATACGTGAAAAATCAACGATTCAGCTTCAAGGTAAGATACCTGGAGGCTGGAACTGGTAGCGCAGGGGCGTTGCGAACCCTAGTATAGGTTCTGTTGAAATAATTTTCTTTAAAAAGATATACACAAGTTTACAAACTTTTAAGGGGTTATTCACGAAGTGCCAAAATTGCCACAAATTGCACCAAATATGAATTTTTACCGTATGGAGCAATTTCGGGGGAATTTGTCTATTCACCACACTGGGGGGGGGGTGCGATTCTTGCCTTGCCCAGGGCGCTGACAACCCACGGAATGGCACTGACGGGCATATTCCAAGATGGCAATACCAGAATTCATCGAGCTCAAATTGTGCAAGAGTGGTTCAGGGAGCATGAGACATCATTTTCACACATGGATTGGCCACCACACAGTCCAGACCTTAACCCTATCGAGAATCTTTGGGATAATGTGCTGGAGAAGACTTTATGCAGTGCCGCGACTCTCCCATCATCAATAAAAGTTCTTGGCCACAAATTAATGCCACTCTGGACGCAAATGAACGCTGTGACATTGCATACAGCTTATCGAAATGATGTCACAGCGAACGCGTGACGTAATCACAGCAAAAGGCGACAACCAAATATTACAGTGTGACTTTTTTGGCCATATAGTGTGTGTGTATATATATATCAACACACAAGGCTTCCTGCACTCAAGATTTTTGGAAATATCTGTCTCAAGTGCAGTCTCAGTAAATGGTATATATCGATGTATTATAGAGTATATACAAAGGGGCCAAAAAAATGTATACACACGTCATTAGTTGTTCTCTATACCCTTTTGTAAAACCCGTATTGAATTATGGCAGCAATGTGTAGTATTTTGTTTCCTGTATAGATAACAGTAGTCGCACCATTGTTGATATCATCATGTGACCGTCAAAAGAGAATCAAAGAAAATGGCGGAGGCACGCTTGACTTTCGAGCAACGTAAGACCATTTTGCAGCGGTATTGTAAATTTGAAAATGTGTGTGAAGTTCAAGAAAATGGTGACACGAGTTTGGAACAGAAAGTACAGTTAGTTACGTGACTAACAATCGCACGGATTCATGTTAAGTTCCAAACCAATGGCGCTGTGTGAGATGTGCACAAGCAAAGTCCTGCTTCCTTGGATACAGTGTTACAACAGTTTACACGCTCACCACAAAGTCAGTCAAACAATGTGCACGTGAGACAGGAATTAGACTTCTCAAGGGCAGCTCCGGTCTTGTGGAATGACTTGCCTCGTCCTATCAAACTCACCCCTGATCATCAGTCCTTCAAGAAATACCTTAAAACACATCTCTTCAGATTAGCCTATCACATCACTTATGCAACTCAACCCCCTCTTCACCTACTCACACATGATTGAAGCCGCTTCTCTGGCCCCACCATTCCCAAACCACTGGCACTAACGATCCTGACATCCAGTAAAGCTTCCCTGGTCTTCCTCAACCCCAGTCCCATAACGCTCCTATCGGCAGGGCCCTCTACACCTATTGTCTCCATCCTATGTCCGTTTATATGTATCTCACTCCCTTTGTTTATTGTAATGCGCTGCGGAAACTGTTGGCGCTCTATAAATGATGACAATAATAATAATTGGTAAAACAAGCAGACAACATATTCTGAAGAGAGGACATTGGAAATTTTACATCCCGAGACTGTTACACGCCATGATTGAAGATGGACTTGATCGGAGAATGGAGTACTGTTTCCACAAATGGTACATGAAGATGAGGACTTTGTACAGAAAATGGTGGGCACTAGTGAAGTGCAGTTTAAACTAAATGGTACAGTAAAACATTATAATTGTGTTTAATGGACACCAGAAAATCCTCACATTTATGTGGACAAAGCAGTCAACTTATCGGGGCTCAATGTCTGGTGTGGTCTGTCATCCAAGGGTTTAATTGGACCATTCTTTTTTGAAGTCATGGTCACTGGTCCAGTGTACCTCGACATCCATTTTACCGGCCATTCGTGTATTTTATGCAGGAGAGCAATTTTACTTCCAGCAAGATGATGCACGGCCTCACTACCACCGAGACTTAAGAGCCCATCTCCATGACATTCTGCCAGGACGTTGGATAGGATGCAGAAGTGCAGTTGAATTCCCTCTGCTTTCCCCAGATTTAACACCCCTTGATTTCTATCTGTGGGGAACACTACAGAATGTGGTATACTGTAGAAAACCACCTGCGCTGGCTGCACTACAGAAAAACATTGAAATATCATGCAGAGCAATTCCTGTGGACACTCTAGTCAATGTTGTTCATGCAGTAGTGTGCCAAAATCTGGATGCTAATGGTGACCACTTTGAGCACCTAATGTGATTGTATTATTCAGATATGATTTACAGCTGCTCTTTGATGATTATATAAATCTATTTGGGACATGTGTCACTTTGAACTTGGGGTACATGGGCCTACAGATGTATTTGGGAGGTGCAGTCCTGATGTTCTATATTGTTTCCCTGCCCTCTCCTATGTTGAAGCCACCCTGTACCTGTAGAGTGCATGGTGTTTGTGTAATCTGTGTAATTGTTACTATTTGCTGATAGAATTACTGGGTGGGTCACCTTAGCTTTTTCCAACTCCCCCTATCTGAAATGTTTGTATCTGTTAAAATTGTGAATGGATATTGTTCAGTCTTGTTTGCTAAATGTTGAGCAATACTAATTCCATTATATGTCCTTGGTCTAATTATGTCCCAGACTCCGAGACGCAGAGCAAAAACATCAGAGCCGTAAGAACAGTATTCTAGGGGAGGGATTATGAAGCAGTGCAGTGGGAGATCAGGGTGTCCGCCTGGCACTGTATATATTATTTCATTAAAGGCTGTGTCAGTAGCTGTCTGTTCAAAAAACCTCCAGATCTGCAAGTTGCCTCATTTCTGGGAATGCTATCAAAGCTCTTTGCATTTACCCATTCATAAGCTTTGAATAAGGGCTGGAGAAAGGCATAAAAAACTGCTGGTTGGAGAACGGGGATCCGGCAAGGAAGTGGCATTAACAGCTGTGACCCAGTTGGGGTACGGAGAACTTGTACACTAGTAATGTATTTTTCATATTGAAATGTGTATACATTTTTTTGGGCCCAACTGTATATATACAGTGCTTTTTCTCTGGAAAAATAGGTGGGGGTACTCACGCCCAGGGAAAAACTGATTATTATGACGCTTTTTCGTGTCCTAATAAATACTCCTTTATTCACACTGGATATATTGCCCCAGCTCACACATGGATATATTGCCCTAGCTCATACATGGATATATTTGCCCCCAGCTTATACATGGATATATTTGCCCCAGCTCACACATGGATATATTGCCCCAGGCCAGCTCACATGGATTTATTGCCCCAAGCCAGCTCACATGGATATATTGCCCCAGGCCAACTCGGATGGATATATTGCCCAAGACCAGGTAACGTGGATATATTGCCCCAGACCAGCTCACGTGGATAGATTGCCCCAGGCCAGCTCACATGGATATAATGCCCCAGGCTCACATGGATATATTTCCCCAGGCTCACACATGGATATATGACCCCAGGCTCACACATGGATATATTGCCCCAGCTTACATGGATATATTGCCCCAGCTCACACATGGATATATTGCCCCAGCTCACATTGATATATTGCCCCAGCTTACATGGATATATTGCCCCAGGCTCACATGGATATATGGCCCCAGGCTCACACATGGATATATTGCCCCAGCTTACATGGATATATTGCCCCAGCTCACACATGGATATATTGCCCCAGCTCACATGGATATATTGCCCCAGCTTACATGGATATATTGTCCCAGGCTCACACGGATATATTGCCCCAGGCTCACACATGAATATATTGCCCCAGCTCACATGTATATATTGTCCCAGGCTCACACATGGATATATATATTTTTTGAGAAAGGGTTGTACCAGGAAGGATGCATTGAGACTTCTCTTGTTTTCAAGTATGTCCTGGGTGGCGAGTATGTACCATTAGGTGTCTTGCCCAAGGACACTTACTGGAGAGGTGCTTGTCGGGATTGAACCCATGACTCCACAGGCTCTCTCCACGCAGAGCAGTGATGTTACCTCTACTCCACCCAGCCGGTATTATATTGCCCCAGGCTCACACATGGATATATTGCCCAAGGCTCACACATGGATATATGGCCCCAGACTCACACATGGATATATAGCCCCAGGCTCGCATGGATATATTGCCCCAGGCTCACATGGATATATTGCCCCAGCTTTCATGGATATATTGCCCCAGGCTCACATGGATATATTGCCCCAGGCTCACATAGATATATTGCCCCAGGCTCACACATGGATATATTGTCCCAGCATACATGTATATATTGCCCCAGGCTCACATGGATATATTGCCCCAGCTTTCATGGATATATTGCCCCAGGCTCACATGGATATATTGCCCCAGGCTCACATAGATATATTGCCCCAGGCTCACACATGGATATATTGTCCCAGCATACATGTATATATTGCCCCAGGCTCACACATGGATATATTGCCCCAGGCTCACACATGGATATATTGCCCCAGCTCACACATGGATATATTGCCCCAGGCTCACATGGATATATTGCCCCCAGCTCACCTCTGCCAGGCGTGTCTGAGGGGTGGACCCAGCGGCCGCCACGTTCGTTCCTTCAACTAGCAGCCGCCTGCATGAGTATCTGCCACTTGCCTGGGATCCACCCTCAAGCCTGCCGCGATCTTGCGAGATCGCTGAGTTCATGTGAACTCCGCTCGCGGCAGGCTGGAGGATGGATCTCAGGCGAGCGGCAGATACTCATGCAGGCGGCTGCTCGTTGAAGGACCAAACGCGGTGGCCACTGGATCTGCCGCTGCATCGATGAGACAGCTCCGGATTCGGACTCTGAGAGTTCGATACCGGAGCTGTAAAAAATTTAATGGTGGCTGGTGATGAGGTGCCGGTACGGCGTACCGGCGCGTACCGCCTCAAAAAAAACCCCTGTGTATATATATATATATATATATATATATATATAATATAATCCAAAAATGGAACCGCACTCGAGGTCTTAGTAAAATAAAATAAACAAATTTATTAAGGTAACATTAAAACAAACCTGTAACCTTAATAAATTTGTTTATTTTATTTTACTAAGACCTCGAGTGCGGTTCCGTTTTTGGATTATTTTGTATGCACGCTGGAACTCCATTAGCACCGAGGCAGACTCCATTTTTTGATAGTGGAAAGGAGTGTGCGGACGTTTTTGGATTGTTTATATATATATATATATATACATATATATATATATATATATATATACAAAACACCAAGAAAGAGCACTCCATATTATTGACCACCTTCTTCCATCATTTTCTGTGAAAAAAAAACAGTTTTAAAAATGCTCAAAAACCCAGACTGAGGTAAAATGATGGGGATTCAGTTCACAAAGTTATGATCATAATTTGCTTAAGTCTGTCACAGTCGCCAATGTACCCCATCTTTGACAGGTCCTATCTAACTTCACCGAGTCCGCACTTACAGGATCTACTCACCCTGGAGCTCCCCGGCAGCTTGAGGCCTTTATAGGCTGTCATGGTGGAGCACCTGTGATCAGGGAGGGAGGGGTGCACACCAAATGGGAGTTGTCAGCTCCCTATATATAAAATAAAAAACAGCAATAGGTTGCACTCAACCCCAAAACTAAGCATCTAGGTGCATCTAGGACATCAAATACAAAACACCAAAAAAGAGCACTCCATGTTATTGACCACCTTCTTCCATCATTTTCTGTGAAAGAAACACAGTTTTAAAAATGCTCAAAAAACCTGACTGAGGTAAAATGATGGGGATACATATATACCGTATTTTTCGCTCAATAAGACGCACTTTTCTCCCCCCAAAAAGTGAGGGGAAAAGCGGGTGCGTCTTATGGAGCGAATGCCCCATGATATGCCTCAGCTCACCTGTCGCCGCCGCGTTAGGCTCCCTCTGAGCGTGCGTCCGGCGGCAGGAAGCTTGGGCACTCGCCTGGGGGAGCCACGTGACCGCGATCTCGCGAGATCGCGAGATCGCGGTCACGTGGCTCCCCCAGGCGAGTGCCCAAGCTTCCTGCCGCCGGACGCACGCTCAGAGGGAGCCTAACGCGGCGGCGACAGGTGAGCTGAGGCATATCCATGAGCTGCTGGGGCACATCCATGAGCGAGCTGGGGCACATCCATGAGCGAGCTGGGGCAAATCCATGTGCTGGGGCATTATCCATGAGCTGGGGGACAGTATCCATGGGCTGGGGGACAGTATCCATGTGCTGGGGTATATCCATAAACTGGGGGGCATATCCAAGAGCTGGGACAAGTATCCATGTGCTGGGGCATATCCATAAGCTGGGGGCCATAAACTGGGGGGCATATCCATGAGCTGGGGGACAGTATCCATGTGCTGGGGGACAGTATCCATGAGCTGGGGCAGTATATCCATTATTACACTATTTGATTTCAGAATATTTATTTTCCTGTTTTCCTCCTCTAAAAACTAGGTGCGTCTTATGGTCAGGTGCGTCTTATGGAGCGAAAAAATACGGTATATACTGTAAATATACTCATCAGAAACCTCTTCGCTCAAAGAGTTTGGGATTGGGGCGGTTTTTGGAACATGTATATGATCCAAAAGATTTCCACAGGAGAACAGATGACAAGAAAAGGAAGTAAATTGCTCTCTATCAAAACATTTCTGCGTTTAACTTGTAAAAGTAAAAAAAAGCCAAGGAACATTTAAAAAAAAAAATCATACATCAAAGTGTTGAATTGCTTCCCAAATATTGCAGGTAATCTTCATTTTTTCCACCCATGGCTGGCAACAAACTAAATTAGTTAATTTCTTTCGGCCACAAAATATCGTTCCAGTCACACGCAGGTGCAACATTTGAAAAGTAGCCAAAAAAAACAATTAAACTACCACATAGTAAAATCCTAGAACTACAGAAGATCATAGGTCACTTTTTAATTACTTAACCTATCTGAAGAGCCAAGGTTTTTTTTCTTCTTTTTTTTTTTATTGTGTGTACGATTCTTTATTATTTTACTTCATGGATAACATAATGAAAGCAAACAACCTTCGAAAAGTGCGGCCATGTTTAACTTTAAAGGGCAACACACATTTTAATAAAGAATAAAAGGTAAAAAATATTCTACTAAAAAATGTAAGCCTATACAGTATGTTTACCACTTTTTTCAGCATGTTATCATTTCTGTGTTTTTTTTTAATCTCCAGAAAACTGTGTTTGATTGTTGATTCTTAAATATCCGTTGAGGACTTTATGACGGGTCTAATATGATTATATGACAAAAGAGAAAACGGTGGTGCACTCAGTCCATTACACAAAACCCAATCCAGAAATAAGTAGGAATATCATGGGTGCTCTATTCCCAAGGTGACCCAACCAGCATGTATTCCAAAAACAACAGGAACAAGCCTGTCTTGATAAATATGCAACATTGGGACTTTCTGTTCCTGTCCTGTTGTTTTTGGGATATGTACCTGTCATGCTTCCAGCCCTGGTGCCTGCTAGAAGGCCCGTTTTGCCAGCTTCCACCCTAATACAGGCGGCTTCTTCCCGCTTACTGCTCCATGTTCTGCCTCCATTCTGGGGTCTCTCTCTGCTGGCTACATTTGACTACCACCTGTGTAGCCAGCTACATTAACAGTTTCATGCCAGGCAAGTGGTGCCTGGCAGGAGGGCTGTAACGCCAGCAGGGGCGTATTAGTACTCCCCGCTAACTGGCTGCTGTGGCGGACCCTCCTTTGGCCTGCCCATGCAACGGACGCACGTCACGCATCATTGGCTGCTGTGGGATGTGCCAGCTATTGGGCGGGGCCGGAGGAGGCCCATTGAAGTCAACGGGGCATACTAGTACGGCCCGCGGCTTCAAGGTCCATCCGCCGCAGGGATGGCATAGAACGCCCTGCGCGGGAAAGGGTTAAGAATTCACACCCTTTCCTCTACACTCTGTCATTATTTTCAGTTTACCTTTGTAGTTTGGAGGTGTTTCCTGAGTTCCTACTCCTAGCTGTCTGACCTGCCTTGTTTATTCCTATTTTTCCCTTGTCTTGTCTAGTCTAGACTTGTCCCTTGTTACCCCAGGCATTTGTCTTTTCTAGTTTTGCCTTTTCCTTTGTTACCCCTCTTGGTTCCTCTGTCCTATTTCATGCTGGCGTCACCCTGCTTCTAGTGTTCCTGGATCCTGCTACCAGTGAGTGCTGCTATATCTCTGCACTGTGTAACCAGCTATCCTGTCTACAATACTTGCTTTGTAGCTCACCTTCCAGTTGGTGTATCGAAGACCTGCTATTCTTGTTTTTACCTAAATATAATATTCTTGTGTCATTGTTTCCTGTATATATCGGCATGCTCAGCCCCAGCGCTTGGGATACTTACATTTCTATTGAACTTTGGGTCCCACCAAGGTTTATGCCGGGTGCCACCCTGACAGTACATATGTCCTATTCAAGGATCAGTAAGCAAAATGTATAATTGATGTGTGTAGATACTATGTAGGAGTGGTTTGAAATGGAATAGACTCTGGGCTTTTTGACCTTTACAAATTGGTTAAACGGTGTAATGTTTGTTTTAATTTATTGGTGGTGAGTATGTCTTCCATTTTGTAACAGCTTAGATAATTTGTTTCATAACTGATGAATTGCAGATACGTAACCAGATGCTAAAAGCTTCCTTGTTTTAAATGTCAGTTTCCCCTATCTCAATGTCAAAATTAGCCTAGGGCAGGAAGCATGATCATCCTGGTGCATTTCACGTGACCTTGCCAGTTTCAAGAAATGTATCAATGATATCCGTTCAAGAGATATAAGGCGGGAGCTCACGTCATTCAGACAGAGGTGTCTCTTGCGGAATGGACGCATTGCCCACGGTTAATTTATGCCCGTCTGAGACTCTCTGCCTGTCTGAAATGGGATCTCCCAGTAGTGCTGGCGAGATGTTGCCTGCAACTCAAATGGTGATGCTTTCTACTTGTTTATTTTACTCACAATAGGTGATTCATTCTATTTCGCAATAAATATTTTATTTACCTTTCAGGCTAGGGACAGATGAGCGCATTTTCTGCGGCCACCGTCAAAAAAATGTACGTCGATGCGTGCGCACGCATTTTTTCACGGAATACGCTTAAGTGGTCAGACGATGCGCAATTCTGGACGTATTTCATGACGATGGGGTGAAAAGAAGTCTAGGGAAATCCGGCTGTTTGAACGTTATGTTGGCCGCACACTAGCAGCGTCTGACATCTCCTAATCACGCACACACGCTGCTAGCGGACGCAGCGCACTCTGTACGTCAGTACCAGCGGTTTAACGTTCTCGAAAAAATGCGTTCATTTTCCACTTGCGTTGCGCGGCCGGACTTTTGTGCGACCGTACTTCGTATATTGGCTGTCATTGCCCGTCATCTGCTGCTAGTGCGGCCGTGATTATGTGCGCCAGAACGCGCGTTCGCACTGCCTCAGTCTGACCCTAGCCTCAGCTGTGTAATTTATTCTTGGCATCCAAAGTACCAAGCAAAAAAGGGCTAGAGTTAAACGGGTTCATAATTTCTTGCATTTTACTATTTTGTATTTCTGTAACCAATCGATGTTCTTGAACCCAGGACATACTTGAAAACGAGAGAAATCTCAATGTATCCTTCCTGGTAAAATCCTTTTATAAATAAATAAATAAATAAAATTAGCAGCAGTAATGTTGACAGGAAAGGAGAAACCTGATTGACCCGAGTGTATTATTATACATGGTACCTTTCTATTTGATGCAGCATTTTTCCAGGGATCGGCTATCAGCTTTCTGAAACCGATACCTTAGTCTAAGACCTGGCTTCTGGGAAATGTAGTTCCAAAACATCTCGAGGGTCACGGTGCCGATGCAGGATTTTGGATCGTATCTTCCCTTGCAATTTTCCACCCGTTTTCACCCTTTGCCACTTACTGAATGATCCCATTCCTCGTCGATTCTTCTTCAGTCCTACTTCCTGTCCTTTTGTTCACATGTAACACAAAGCAACGGGTTTCTAATGGCTTACACATCTAAGACATAGATGGACATTAATTTCTCTTTATAATTAATAACGGGGCCATTTATAACAATTTTCCTGAATAAATGTAAGTGCATCTCATTAAATTGATTAACAAAGCAATCAGCTGAATTTTATTGTTTTATTTCTTTTTTTTAAATGGGTTACTCAGACCAAATTCCTGAAGTTACTACCTCAAGGCACAGCCAAAATTCTGAATTTCCTGGGTCAATCCTTTAATTCAAAATTATATCCTGTCAGAATCCAGCCTCTGACAAATTTCTGTTGAGATCCCACAGTCCTGGGTCACAGTCTATTTTGCTGATTAGAAACTCTGATATGGATCCGGTTTTAAATACAGAGACATCAAACTGTATATCATACTTGCGCTGTTTAAAGAAACAGCGAGGTAAAACAACTACACAGCGTGATCAGCTCTATTATTGTGCTGAAGACATAGCTATACTGCTACCAATTAATAATAACAATAATATAATAATTACAAGAGATACTATTCGCCACTATCCTAGGTGTTCTAGAACAGTTTAAATGCAAATTAATGTGGATAAGTGCAAGATAATGCACCTGGGGTGCTTATTTCAGAGGATCTAAGGGTAAGTAGTCAATGTAATAGAGCAGCAGGAAATGCTGGCAGAATGCTTGGTTGTGTAGGGAGAGGTATTAGCAGTAGGAAAAGGGAAGTGTTCATGCCACTGTACAGAGCACTGGTGAGACCTCACTTGGAGTACTGTGTGCAGTACTGGAGACCGTATCTCCAGAAGGATATAGACATCTTAGAGAGAGTTCAGAGAAGGGCTACTAAAATGGTGTACGGCTTGAAGGAGAAAAGTTACCAGGAAAGGCTTAATGATCTTAACGTGTACAGCTTGGAAAAAAGACGAGACAGAGGAGATATGATAGAAACATTTAAATACGTAAAGGGAATCCACAAGGTAGAGGAAGGGAGTATATTTAAAAGGAAACAAAGTAGCAAAACAAGAGGACATAGTCTTAGATTAGAGGGGCAAAGGTTTAAAAGTAACATCAGGAAGCATTATTTTACTGAGAGGGTGGTGGATACATGGAACAGCCTTCCAGTTGAAGTGGTAGAGGCCAAAACAGTAATTGAATTTAAGCAGGCATGGGATAGACATAAGGCTATCCTAAACAAAAGATAAATCCAGGTAAAGTATCCATGTAATTGGGCAGACTAGATGGGCCGAAAGGTTCTTATCTGCCGACATTTTTCTATGTTTCTATGATTCTATTGTAACGGGCACTATGGCGCTCACCCAGGATAAGCGTAGTTTGGATCTTAATGGACAGATGATTACAATACGATAGTTCAAGGCAAAAAACACTGTAATACCTTAAATCCCAAACCAGGGAGGTATTACATAATCCTGAATACCACTCAACACCAATTGGTTTCGAGTCCAAGAGGTTGCAGAGCGAAAGCACTTTAACTCTTTGTACACAGATATACTGTAAAGACTTAAGACTTGAGCATAATGTGAGTCAGAAAAAGCGTGGTTATCGATATAGTTTAGATTGCTTTTAACAACAGTCGTGGTGCATGAAGTATATATAGTAGAGGAAATACTCTTATACTTGCTCAACAAAACTACGTTGGCACTCTCTATATTCAGCAGCCTGCAGGGCAGGACTTCTATATAGCGACTTGATAGATTCAGTGAAATGTAGGACAGGTTTACTTGCATAGATCATGCGAGATGTAGAGTACCCAGGCTGAGGACTTGTTAAGCAAATCGGGAGGTTGGTTAAGCGAGCAACCTGTAGGGCAGAACTCCCAAAGGGAAACAAGCGGCGCAACATAGGCCTGCAATACAGACAAACATACAGGGAATGAAGCGTGAGAATTGTCAGTGGGAAAGCCGGGTCTGTCAAAAAATCAGGGTCCTCGTACAAGCAATCAATCGGTAACTGGATAAGCAGAAAAGCAAAACTGACTCAAGGTACAGCTGGCGATACGGGAAAATTACTCCGCGTCAGGGCAACGAGTAAAGACTCGCGCCCTGTATTTAAGGTCGGCGGCTAGACGCTAGGCCCCGCCCCTTCAGATTCAGGCGCCAATCTGCCAGCTCCCGAACCTGGCACCCGGCCAGCCAGCGATGCCGCCAGGCACCCAGACCCCCCAGGCAGTGCCGCAGTGGCAGAGGACGTCACAATTATAGGCTGAAATAGCTCAATTTAAATTTTTTCAATCTCTAGGGCCCAACTCCACACCAACATTTAAAGTGACACTACCACTTACATAAACTGTAACTAGATTACATGTGCATTTTTTTGTTATTATCCTTTATCCTTTATTTATATAGCGCCAGAAATCCGCAGCGCTTTACAAGATCAGTGTACAAGGGGTTGATACATTGGAACACCGCACATGGATGATACGGCCTGATTCAGGGGTCTCCTATGAGATGTACAATTATTTTATGAGGTAGGCGCATCCATATCGTTAGGTGTCTTGCCCAAGGACACTCGCTGGTGGCGTCTTCTGAGTGGTATCGAGTTGTCTTTCTATGATTGTAGGTCAGCGACCTGGTGGTTAGGTTGAACCCGCTTCTCGTAAAGTCGAGACTTGCTTCTCCACTGTTGTATTGGAGGGATGTGCTGAATGATATTTTGACTTGCTTCTTCACGGTTGAAGGGTAGCGATGTTACCACTGGACTCCACAGCTGATATTGTGTAGTAGGCAAGTATGTACCGTTAGGTGTCTTGCCCAAGGACACTTACTGGAGAGGTGCTCTGGCCAGGATTCGAACATGGGTCTCTATGGTTATAGAGTAGTGATGTTACCTCTACTCCCTCCAGCCTGTAAAAATAAAACCACCTTATAAAACACATGCTGCTGTTTTTATTCTTTGTTTGAAGTAATTGCATGTAAAAAGGAAAAATAAAGTTAGTTTTTTTTATCTCCTTTTTCCAGTTTGTGAATTTTTCACTTGATGCAACATTTAGCAAAATCTGTG
Source organism: Leptobrachium leishanense (assembly GCA_009667805.1). Taxonomy (NCBI): domain Eukaryota; kingdom Metazoa; phylum Chordata; class Amphibia; order Anura; family Megophryidae; genus Leptobrachium; species Leptobrachium leishanense. Next base: position 20,425,213 of record CM019066.1, read on the forward strand.
CGAAAGCTTTACTTTGCGGCTGTGGTTTATTTAATCTACAGCATTTAACAGTTAATGAGGTGGAGGAACGAATGTTTAGATAAGGCTGCAGGAGGCTATTGTTCTCCAGGCTGCATGAGATAAGAGATGGCAGCTAAATGAGAATGCGAAAAGACAGGAAGCTTAAAATACTTCTAATCTACCCCCCTGGTGATGTCCTTTGAATACATCCCACACAATACTATTATGTCAGCCTATATAATACTATTATTTTCACATCACTTGCTCTTCATTGTTTGGCTTTGGCCATAGAATGGAGTCTATGGGCCAGTGATTGGCCCATAGACTCCATTCTATGGCCAAAGCCAAATAATGAGGAGCAAGTGATGTAAAAATACTGTTGGGGTGACAGTTTACACAGTGACACATATAGAGTAAAATGTTTTATAAACTAAACAAGAGAAAAACAAAGCACATGTAAGATAAGGACGTTTAATTTTTTGGTGATAGTGGCCCTTTAACATTTACGGGTGGGCCATTACTTGTAAGAGCCCCAGTTGCATATGTCAATGAATCCCATGCTGTTATGGGCCCTATTTCATCTGAGCCATTATGGTTGACAAGTTATCCGTTTAGTATAATGGCCCCAGTCTTAAAACACACCAGGTCTCATACCAGGTGAGCTGCAAACTTCCCTTGCGGCTCGTCTGTTGTGGCAAATGACCATTTCCTATTCTTTCTACAGCAATCACTAATTTGCGGCCAACTGAATCATAGCTATCGATTCCAAGACTACTCGTTAGTCGGGTCTTGTGACGGTATTTTTAGAAAATACACCAGCTCTTACAGTGATTTTGCATTAGTTCAAAAGAAAATCAAATAACGCCAATCCCACGGGGCAGAAGATGGTACGATCTGTGATCTCCTGTTGCTGTTTGCAGAAGGAAGACACCGGCCCCAGATTATCTTGCAGGTGACCGTCTCTGGCCTCCATGGAGTCCTATAGACTTCATTTGAAGTTATAAGCAGCGGCATCCCTGCTGTTAACTTATAGTAGCTGTTGTATATTACGAGTCGAGCCACTTATAGCACACCTCAATCATGACCGAGCCAGTCGTAGGGAGTCGCTAAGTGTTATTGGCTGGCGATATGTTCCCTCATTAGCAGCTCCCTATTACAGGCTCTGTCGGAATAAGGCCCCAGATGTTTAAAATTTTGAACACTTACCCATCATCCTGAAGCAAAACAGAGAACGTGATCCACCACTTCCTCTCAACATAATGCAAAGGATACACAAAAAAATCGTTTTCTGGTGTCCTTCCACTGGCACTGCTCAACTCTGAAGGATCGCAATCGCTTATGACTCTCTGTGGAGACCTATGGACCGGTATGCTCGCACACAGATATTACTTTTATATTCTACTAGGCGTTAAGCCTTCCCGGAGGGCAGTCTATTGTTGTAGAGAATCTGGCTGCTCAGTGCTCCCAATGACGTGGCTGCTTGTCGTACCCAGGATCTTTACTACTTGGTGCTCCCCAGGATCTGGCTGCTCGGTGCTCCTCAGGATCTGGCTGCTCATGTGCTCCCCACCAGGATCTGACTGCTCAGTGCTCCCCAGGAAAGTTTTCCCAGGGTCTGGGGGAGAGGCGCTTTGCGTGCGCCTCTCCAATGCATAATTTTTTTTTGTTTTACGCGCACATGCCAGCAGGTTTATCTATCGCGCATGCGCATTGCGCATGTAAGAGGTTTTGCCTATACCGAAAACGGCCACCTAAGGATGTGTGCACTACAGGCGCATAATGGATATCCCGGGTCCCGGATCTACCCCGAGCCTTATTGAAAAGGCTCTGGGCGGGGAGCCAGAGGGACAGATGACTGGTATTTTTTGGATTCCTAGTAATCTCATTATGATCACTACAAATCCCCATAAGCAGGAGATCTCACCATATTATTAAATATCTTTATCACTTTTACTGTATTTGACACAAAGGCTATTTCTGCCTGTATGCTGATAATGCAGACCCCATGTGCGATTGTGTAAGATAAGGGACACCATCTAGAGTTCTAGAATCTTTCATACAATTTAGGGGTCATTATTTCAGAGGATCTAAGGGTAAGTAGTCAATGTAATAGAGCAGCAGGAAATGCTGGCAGAATGCTTGGTTGTGTAGGGAGAGGTATTAGCAGTAGGAAAAGGGAAGTGCTCATGCCACTGTACAGAGCACTGGTGAGACCTCACTTGGAGTACTGTGTGCAGTACTGGAGACCGTATCTCCAGAAGGATATAGACATCTTAGAGAGAGTTCAGAGAAGGGCTACTAAAATGGTGTACGGCTTGAAGGAGAAAAGTTACCAAGAAAGGCTTAATGATCTTAACATGTACAGCTTGGAAAAAAGACGAGACAGAGGAGATATGATAGAAACATTTAAATACGTAAAGGGAATCCACAAGGTAGAGGAAGGGAGTATATTTAAACGGAAACAAAGTAGCAAAACAAGAGGACATAGTCTTAGATTAGAGGGGCAAAGGTTTAAAAGTAACATCAGGAAGCATTATTTTACTGAGAGGGTGGTGGATACATGGAACAGTCTTCCAGTAGAAGTGGTAGAGGCCAAAACAGTGATTGAATTTAAGCAGGCATGGGATAGGCATAAGGCTATCCTAAACAAAAGATAAATCCAGGTAAAGTATCCATGTAATTGGGCAGACTAGATGGGCCGAAAGGTTCTTATCTGCCGACATTTTTCTATGTTTCTATGTTTCTACAAGCAATAGTTCTGTAAAAGGATAAATGAATATTTGAACAAGTAAAACCAAGCAAAATGTTCATTTTAATCCTTTAGCTCAGAATGACCATATTTATTGAAATTTACCTTACATTAAAGTGTATTTTTTGTACTAAAAAAAAGGCTTGTTAGTAAAAGGGTTAATAAGGAAATAAAACATTTGTGAGGAAACGTTCTCCAAATTTGATTGTACTTCGGTTACATAGCAGGTGCCTAAGAGGGGTCTGATTATCATAGAGAATCTTGGCCAAGATTTTATTTAAATCCGACCAATTGTGTAAATGAATCGAACCTGGTGGTTTATTGGGGGAAAAAAATTCTTTCTTCTCAAATTGCACTTTCAGTGTGCCAAAAAAATGATATTGTTAAAATGTTTGCTGATCAAGTTATTTTTCTTTAAAAGCAAGATAATATAGTTATTTATTGGCGTAAACTCTGACAAGTAGTATTTGGTTATTCACGCAGTAAATGTCTCTTTCAATCAGAGGATTTTTTTTAACAATTGTACATGCTAGAGCAATGCTTCCCAACCCTGGTCCTCAGTTCCCCCTAACAAGCCAGGTTTGCAGGATATCTGTAGCACAGTATATATATATATATACAAAATATATATGTAGGGGGATGAAATTTATTCTCAGCTTTCGTTCTGCTAACAACGTCGACTCCCAGGAGATGGTCCACCGCTCCAGACAAAATAGAATAATCTGACTTTGTTTTATTATACATTGTACTCGCCATTGAAAAAGTCTAGCAATAGACGAAACGCGTCGGGCATTTATCTTATTGTTCATTTTATTTCATTATTATTTATTTAAAGATCCTTTTTATTTGGATCTTATGGTCATTCCTATTTTTTGGAAACACATACGAGGCTGCACTGAGAATGGGTTGTCTCTACTGAGGGTTATTCACATCCAAAGACTACTGAAGCCTCCGTGTGTATTCTTATTCTATCTGTAGCACAGCACAGTGATTGCAGGATTCAGTCTGCATTTCTCAAATCTTAAGCCTAGGGTCAGACGAACGCATTCGTGTGGACTGTTACGTGTGGACTGTTATGTCCAGACGTACTTTCTGACTGACGACAAGGTAGTGGCCACACAGTCCGTTTTTGTGACTGACGTTTGTTTTGACGGATGTAGGAGGGAAAATAAATGAATATGAAAAACATTCTGTCCGTCAAAAATGCTGGACGTATAAATGCAGTCCGTCTGACTATGTTCCATCACTCACACACAAAGCTATGCGGACGTTGCGGACGTGGCGCACTCAGCACGGCCGTTGGAGCGGTTTTACGTTCTTGCCTAACTTGCGTCCGTTTGCCGCATCCGTTGTGCGTCTGCACTTCTGTGCGGACGTACGTCGTGTGTGGGACTCTATTGATCATAATTGTATGCTACCATGGATGTTAAAATGTGCGGCACCACGGACATGAACACTGCGCTCGTCTGACCTGAGCCTAAAACCTGGCCTGTTAAGGGTACCTGAGGACCAGGTTTGGGAAACATTGCTCTAAGGCAGTGGTTCCCAACCACGGTCCTCCAGTACCCTTAAAAGGCCAGATTTTGCAGATCACCTTGGGGGAAATGCAGACTGAATCCTGCAATCACTGAGCAGCAAATCATATCACTTGTGCTGTGCTTCAGATGTCTGTAAATCAGGCCTGTTGGGGGTACTTGATGACCACAGTTGGGAAGCACTGCTGTAAGGTATAGCTGGAAACAACTGTAGATGTTTTTCCTACTTATTTTTTTTATTCATATGAGTGCAATAACTTCGTTTGCATCTTTTTGTATTTCATGGTCTGCACTAGTTTTTTTTGCTGTATTTTTTTTTACATGTTACGTTCAAATATTTAGATTGAACCTGTTGTGGTTCAAAGGACATAAAAATCTCAAAAGCATATTTTCAAACCCTATGCACTATTTGTCATGCAGATGGTACATCTGCTGTCCAAAAAGTGCTACTACACCTCTATAATACAGCCTGGGCTCCGTTTTTCTTCTCGAAAAAAATGGAACTCCTGGTTGTCCAAACTGTTTTAGCACTTGGCTGTCATGCCTCAGGTACTATTGGACTTTGCCCAATCAGGGTTCTAATTCAATATTGAGCCCTGATTGGGCAAAGTACAGGTCAGGTGCATGACCTTGCCCAATCAGAGATCAGCATGAAGATGAGCTTTAACCAAGCTCTGATTGGTTAAAGTCGGTGCAAGACTTTAACCAATCAGAGCTTGGTTAAAGCTGTGCCCCATGCCTCATCTTCATGCTGAGCTCTCATTGGGCAAAGTCCTGCACCTGACCTGGACTTTGCCCAATCAGGGCTCAATATTGAATTAGAGCCCTGATTGGGCAAAGTCCAGGTAAGGTGCAGGACTTTGCCCAATCAGATCATTCTGCATGAAGACGTGGGGCAGAGAGGAGCCGCGGCCAGACGGATCAGAGGAGCTGACAGACCGGGGAAAAGGAGGCCGGGACAGCTGCAGGACAGGTGAGATACGGGGCCGGGGGCCGCAGCCACAGGTCTCCTAAATGTACCGGCAGCTGCCGGTACATTTAGGAGACCTGTGGATGCATTTTTTATTATGGAATGTCTGCGGTCGAACAAACCGCTAACATCCCATAATGTTCGCCGTTCGCCGAGCATTCGAACGGCCGATGTTCGATTTGAACTCAGGTTCGAATTGAACCGAACACTCATCCCTACTAATGACGTCAGCACAGAGCGTGCTGATATCATGCTCTTTGAGACCAATCTTGTTTTGTGCAAGTGCTAAGGAACTGTATATAAAGTGAGCACGTCCCATTGCACAATTTGCGACTCCTTCACTGCGTAGGTTGCAAAGGAGTGCAAATTGAGTTAGAAAGTCTCAGCGAGTTCCTGGTTCAGGAGATCTTGAGCAGAAGAGGAGGAGCAGCTCTTGGTGGTGAGGGACATAAGTTAAGTAAAAATAAAATAAAAATAAATAAATAACTGGGCAGAGGCTGTAAGACTCTGCCTAACTATTTAAGGGGAAAATATATATATATTTTTTAGTAGAGTTTTTCTTTAAGGGCAAAAGAGGAGATGTGATAAATAATAATTTCCCTGTTCTATACATATAAAAGGTAATCCAAATATACCACTTAGTTAATAAGCCCTTTTCTTAAATAAATGTAACTGCAGACTGTTTTGCTGTAGAAAGTCTCAGGAATGTGGGATGATATGACTTAGAAAGTCCTCCTCCTCCCCTTTCTCTGACCAAACTACGACACGTGATGCTGGGCATACAGAATGGTTTTGTATACCCTTAACAGTTAAATGTAAACCATATATGGTAAAAAAAAAAGTGCTTTTGGGCTGACCATGCTGGTCAACTCTGACGTGGAAATATATCTGTATACTGATTGGTCACTGTTATTCCATTGCGTATATGTTATATAAGCCAACGCACTGACCATCAAATTGAAGGTGGTTTTTACTCAACACCCCTGTGTGTGTGTCTTTACTGCTTTCCCCATGCGCTACACCACGCCTTATATGGGGAACAAAGAGAATACAAAAAAAATATGGGTTGCATGTCTTGTTAAATGTGAATATTAAATTAATTTCTTTCTTCATAATTTTCCATGTCTAAGAGGTACATTGCTTTGCATGGAATTCTTCTTTTTTTTTTGGAATCTCCCGCCAGGTCCCGCCACCTGCATTGTGAAGCTCGCAGGGAAGGGAACCCAGAAGCAGAATGCCGCCTTCGGCTGGAGAACACAGCGGCTGAACATAGAGGGAACGTCGGGACAAGGTATGTACAATCCCGAGTGTAGCTCGAGGTGACCGTTCTTGGTACAGAAAATTAACCCCGAGCCACACTCAGTATTACCTCCAGGGAAGTTAATATACATCTACGTTATTCCAACACACACAACACACACACACACGAATCCCACATTTAGAATTTTTAGAATGCAAGACAGCATTTCACCTGATATTTTGTGTAAGTTAATTTAACAATTACAACGCAAGCCAAGAAACGAAATATTCTTGACCAAAAGCCGAGAGTCTAACTAGAGATCGAAATTCAGATTGCATCTACGAAGCCGCGCACCTTGCTTACTAAGACGTTTCTAGTTAAATCACCTGCTTTGGTTTCGTAGCGTGCCAGCTTGAATTAGCAAATCACCCTGGGGCACAATGCGCGTATAATAAAATGTATTATTCATTACACATTAGATTTGCATTACACACTTTTTATTTATGTTTTGCGATGAATGATAAATTGATAGAGAATTTATTTCCTTTCCATAGCCAACTTCATTTTTAACGTTTTACCCAAATGTATGTTTTTATAACATGTATAAAATACGGGTTTTAGTCACTAAACAGCAACGCTTGACAACAAATTTGAATAAATTAACCCTTTCGCTGCTGAGGCATTTCACACCTCTGTGCTGAGCAAATTTTTACCGGTTTCGCTCATCATGTTTAACCGCGTTTTGAAGGCTTATTTTAGTATATGACCCAGACATATTATATATCGTTCTTTCCGGCAGACTCGGCAGATTCATAATATATCATTATTATATGTATACGTCATGTCCTGTATGTATATTATAACAAAAAATGCAATAAAATTAGAATTTTCAATAATTTACAACGTGTAAAGTGGTTTTTTTCACATTTTAACATGCGAGCATTTGTGGTTATATTTTCTATGGGTGCGCTTATTAAAAAAATTAGAAATGGGGTCTCGTTACATTTTTTTGGGGGGAAAATTACGCGATTTTTCACAAACGCACCGCATACAAAAATCGTTAATGCAGCATCATTGTTCACGTTATAATTGAAATGGGAACAATATTGCTGCATTAACAAAACAAAAAAAAACGTGTTTATTTTTTTATTACTTTTTTAAAATATATATATATTTTTTATTAACGTTAACATGGTCATGTTTGGTATTGTTGAAAAGGCCATGCTCTGGCCGATCCAACAATATCAAACATTAAACCCTAGCTGCCACGGATCGGGAGATAGGGGGTTCATTGGAACCCCCTATCTCCACCACTGGTGGCAACCAGGGGTTAACTCCAGGACTGACGTCATCGCGCTATGCACGATGATGCCAGTCGTCAGGGGAGTTCCCGGAAGCTTGGCCGACATCCAAGATGTCAGCCAGCTCCGGGAGAGGATCACGATCTGGCGCTTTTCGGCGCCAAATTGTGATCCGGCACCCAAGGGGTTAAAGCCAGGCATGGTTTGGAAGGGCAGGCTGTGCCCTTCCAAACCGTACCTGGCTTTGATCTGTGACCCCCGGCGATCGGGAGGGCGAGAGGTCCGAAGGACCTCCCCCTCCCTTTCAGGCACCTCCTCCGCACTTGCGTGGGGCGCCTGCAATAGATGTCATTGCACCGCCGCGATGACATCTATCGGTGCCCACGGCAGTCCCGGATGCTGGGCTGACATCAAGGAACTCCCCCTGAACCTCCAGTCCTTTAAACCATCTCAACAGACCATAAACCCCCATTGTACCTTTTCCTGATCTATCTGTCACACAGCTCCCACGCACCCTATTACTTCTCATACTCTATTTACCCTCACCTCTCTGTGTCACTTATTTGTTAATTTCACGTTTCTTTTGTCCTGCCCATTTTCTGCCCAAATTTCATATTTTATACCCCCAACCAACAGGAGTCCTCTTGAGTTTTGGATAATACAGACTTTCAGGCTGGGTCGCTACTTTAACATTGAGAAACTGGTTTGTGTCCCATTCATTTTCCTACGATACGTCTTATTGGTTGAGACGCAGAATATGGAAAAGATTACTTGATGCAAGTGTGGGTGATTAAAAGCAGCTTTTCCTGCAGATACAATCCATAATTGCCAACAAAATAAGTAAGCATAGGATCTGTTTAAACTTAGGTACACTTTTATCATTTTTCAGTTTTGCTTAGTTTAACGTAACAGTTGTTATATGAAATGCATAAGACGGAACATACAAGTGTGCGATCATCTGTTTTTTATACCAAAATAAGAGGCATACGGGCTCCTACGAGCGCAGTTCCCAGTTAAATTCCATTCACGTCCTTAATTCTGTTTTAACAAAATGCCTTAACAAATGATGATTCAACACGCTAACTGAATGGATCATGCGCTTGAAAACATCCTGTGGTTTTATGTGGTTTTAATATTACTTGCGTACAAAATAAGCTGCCTCTTGGCAACTATGAATTAAACCTTTCCCCAGGATCATAATTCACAAATACTCTGAAAATAAAATGGAAAGAACGTAAGGCCGGTGTCAGACGAGCGCACTAAGTGCGCTTGTACTGACGTACTTTCCAGCGCCCGTCGCAGCGTTCTGATGCTGCAACGGGGCTGGTCACAAGTTTGCGTATGCGTACAAAATGTGCACGCAACAAGCACTTGCCCACAAAGCCTCCCCGTCGATGCGCTAGAACGCACATCGAAGGGACTACAATGCGAGATCCTCCATAGGAGGAACGCGCTTTGCAGCGCTGATCGTGCTCAGCGAGGTGGCCAGACGGGCGTCGAGTGGAAGGAAAGTCCACTCTCACGGAGGTTCCTTCCACGCTCGTCTGCCCCTGGCGTAAATAGGCTTCATCTAATGGTAAATAGAGGGTTTTCCGACGACTGGGTTATTTTTAAAATTCAAATTGCAATGAAATACATAAAAAGAAGATAAGAAGAAAAGTCTGTAGCTTGTCCTTTTTTTTTTAATTCTTTATTTTTAAAACATATACAGTGGCAAGAAAAATTATGTGAACCCTTTTGGGATTACGTGGAGTTTTGCATGAATTGGTCATAAAATGTGCTTTGATCTTCATCTAAGTCACAACAATTTGAAAAACACAGTCTGCTTAAAATAATACAACACAAACATTATATGTTTTCATGTTTTTATTGAACATAACATGTAAACATTCACAGTGCAGGGTGGAAAAAGTATGTGAACCTTTGGACTTAATAACTGGTTGACCCTCCTTTGGCAGCAATAACCTCAACCAAACGTTTCCTGTAGTTGCAGATCAGACCTGCACAACGATCTGGAGTAATTTTGGACCACTCCTCTTCACAAAACTGTTTCAGTGTAGCAATATTCTTGGGATGTCTGGTGTGAATCGCACTCTTAAGGTCATGCCACAGCATTTCAATCGGGTTGAGGTCAGGACTCTGACTCCAAAGGGTTCACATACTTTTTCTTGCCACTGTATATTTTTTTGAGAAAATATTTTACCAGTAAAAAGAAAAAATACGTTTCAAAAATAAAGAATTAATATGCACAGAAGTACAACAAAAGGCACACATATTGTAAGAAAAAAACTGTAGAGAGGATACAAAACGCAAAAAGGCATCATAACAGTCAGCAAGAATCAAAAAGTCGGTGAACATATCAAGAGGCATTGATATGTTGCTCAGGTCAGTTGCCCTTCTGATCACCTCCCTCAGTGCACTTCTACACATACACACACACGCACACACACACGCACTATTACAGTTTTTTTTTAAATGCTACCGAGTTCTGTAGCGCTGTACAATGGTAGGCAGAACAACAAATGAACATACAGGGTAAACACACAGTACAGTAGGGAAGAGGACCCTGCTCAAGAGCTTACTAGGACAGGGGTCAGCAACCTTGACTCCCTGATGATTTGGGAACCATATTTCCCATGTGGCATGGGAATCATGGGAGATGTAGTTCCCATATCATCAGGGAGCCAAGGTTGCTGACCCCTGATCTAGGAGGATATGGGTGACACACTAGGTGAGGGTGAATAGAGAATGTGAAATAGCGAAGTGCATGTGGGCTGTGTGGGAAGATGCAGCTGAAAATGAACGGAGGGGGATGAGGGAGTGACCCGATAGGATTCTCTAAAGTAAAGTGTTTCCTGAGACTTCTTGAAGGACTGGAGAGACGGGAGAGTCTAATGTTGGGGAGGAGGGAGTTCCTTAAAAGGGAACAGCTCGGGAGAAGTCTTGAAGGCGGGAATTGGGGGTACGTGAAGCTGATAGTATCAGATCATTGGCAGAGCGAAGTGGTCGGGACGGGATGTACTTGCTAATAAGGGAGGAGATGTAGGCAGGGGTGCGGTTACGTAGAGCTTTGTACGTGAGAACTAATGTTTTGAATTGGATTCTATATGAGACAGGGAGCCAGTGTAGAGATTGATAATGGGGTGAGGTGTGAGAAGTGCGGGAGGTGAGGTGGATGAGCCTGGCACAGGCATTCCTAACAGAATGGAGAGGGAGAATCTGGGATCTCTTAAGGCCAGAGAGAAGGAGGTTACAGTAGTCCCACACACTATCTTTTCCAAGTACAACTGTATCTTTCTAAGTACTTCATATCCAGCATAAACTCTTGATATAATGTTCATACAACGGTTTTATATTGTGTGTAAAATACAAACATTTAAAAGATAATTTCTATGTTATTAGGTGTTAGGGGCATACAGTAAACTTTCACAAACCTCTTGACAAATCTCCAGCTGTGGTTGATCTAATCGGAAAATTGAATGTCAACTCCCTCTTCCAGTTTACCAAACTAAACACTCAAATTGTCTTTAGTACTGATTACTCCATCAATCGCTGATGATCTTCTTTGCCTTCCTTTATCACTTTGTTTAAGGTCACTCGGGGTCCTGTTTTGTTGTGGTATTGTAATGCGATGTCGGTATTTCCCTGTGTGCCACAGCGTATGCCATGATTAGAGGAAGGCATCTGGTCTTTGTTAATACTGTACAATGTGATATTCAAGGGGCTACAACAACAAAAATGTTGCTGAGGAAAAAATGTAAAACATTCAGAAAGAAAACAAAGTTCAATTTGTGGAATAATTGGGTGAAATGCATTAAAGTGGCTATATTGTATGTCCTAGCTGTATGAAGATATCGTAAGGGAAATGGTTGATCGGTCGCAGGTCGGAGGAGTTGCTGGAGAGCCGCTGGGTGTGCTATGCCATTCCTTTGGCCCACCTGCCTCCAGGATGGCATAGCACGCCCGACAGTGTTGATGGGTTACGCACGTTCATGTTTTAGTAGATTGCCTCCCTTTCTTCTATGGCTTGGCCGCATGAGCACACTAAATGCGTTCGTTGTAATGCACATTGTGCTGTTTGTCAAAGGGGGTTATTCAGAGAGCACTGAAATGTCGCCGACATTTCAGTGCTCTCTCGTTCCCCGGACTTCCCTGCACTTTGGGGGATCAAGGTTCCCCACCCTGCGGAACCCAAGGTTCCACACCCTGCCGAACACGTTGGAAAAAGCTGACGAGCCGCCAATCACAGCGCAAACCAGCCGCCGGAAAAAGCCGCCAAGCTGACGAACGGGATGAAAAAAAAACCAATATGCTTGAAAGTGTCAAAACTGAAACGCTGTTTGCAAAAAAAACTACTGAACAAAAATCTCTGGAATTTACGTGTAAGATTCTATGAATGATAATAAAAAGGTCTGTTACAGAAAAAAGAAATGCAATCCCTGCTATATTCTTTCTGGCAACCAGCTCCACAATCCCCCTGCTCCCATTTGTTTCACATACATAGTTACATAGTTACATAGGCTGAAAACAGACATGCGTCCATCGGGTTCAGCCTCTCACACATCACCTATTGCTGTTGATCTAAAAGAAGGCAAAAAAACCCAGTCTGAAGCGCTCACCAATATGCAACACACTGGGAAAAAATTCCTTCTTGACCCCAGAATACCTCTGTCTCTTACATTGAAAGTTCTTGGGATGTTTGGCTGGCCACTAGGGATGAGCCGAACATACCCCGAGTTCAGTTCGAGCCCGAACCCGAACTTCCCATTTGTTTGGGTCCGAACCCGAACCCGAACCCCCATTCAAGTCAATGGGGCTGAAAATTTGTTTTTTTAGAGTGCCCTCCAAGAGGGCATATATGCTACATATTTGCCATAAAAGGTGTATGCGGGTCCGGGTAGTGCCCTGGGGGACAGGAAACAGGGACAAAAAGTTTAAAAAAAAACGTTTTTAGGCTAGGGACAGATGAGCGCATTTTCTGCGGCCACCGTCAAAATGTACGTCGATGCGTGCGCACGCATTTTTTCACGGAATACGCTTAAGTGGTCAGACGATGCGCAATTCTGGACGTATTTCATGACGGTGGGGTAAAAAGAAGTCTAGGGAAATCCGGCTGTTTGAACGTTATGTAGGCCGCACACTAGCAGCGTCTGACGTCTCCTAATAACGCACACACGCTGCCATGCGGCCGCAGCGCACTCTGTACGTCTGTAGCAGCGGTTTCACGTTCTGAGAAAAATGCGTTCATTTGCCGGTTGCGTGGTGTCGGCGCACTTTCGTACGCACGTACTGCGTATATTGGCCGTCATTGGCCGTTATGTGCTGCTACTGCCGCCGTGATTTAGTGCGTCTGCACGCGCGTTCCGACTGCCCCACTCTGACCCTAGCCTTAAAGGGACAGTGAGTTTTCCATGAAATAAGGGTTAAAAATAAAAATGAAAAATTCCTTCAAATATCATGCCTAGGAGGTCCCCATAACCTGCCCGTGAAGTGGCGGATTTCTAGGATGTATAGAAATATGTAAAAACCAAAAAATGACATTTCAAATGACGGTAAATGCTTTTCCTTTAATCTATCCATAAACAACTGCTTGGGGCGGCAGTCTGTATGAAAAGAGGAGACATTTTCGGACATGCAGAGAAAGTATACTGATTTTTTGGCGGTGAAAAGCAGGAGAATGGAAACTTCTAGACCAAAAAGCCGATTTGGAAAGTGAGATAAATGGGAGAATTTTTCTGGTTCGGCTATTTTGACCTAGAATTTTCCATTCTCCAGTCATTCTCCTGAGTTTAACCTTTTTCTGAATAACCCTGTCAGGGTTTTTCAGAGAGCGGTGAAGAGCAGGAGAATGACTGGAGAATGGAAAATTCTAGGTCAAAATAGCCAAACCAGAAAAATTCTCCCATTTAGGCTAGGGTCAGACTAGCGAATTTTTAACGTGCGTTTAGGCGCACTTAATCACGGCCGCACTAGCAGCAAATGACGGGCAATAACGGCCAATATACGAAGTACGGTCGCACGAAAGTCCGGCTGCGCAACGCACGTGGAAAATAAACGCATTTTTTTGAAAACGCAGAACCGCTAGTACGGACGTACAGAGTGCGCTGCGTCCACTAGCGGCGTGTGTGCGTGATTTGGAGACGTCAGACCCTGCTCATGTCCGGCCAACATAACGTCCAGACACCCAAAGTTTCCTGGTTTGGATCCGTAAAAAATCACGCACAAAAATGCGCATCGTATGACTGTTTTCGCGCAATCCGTGAAAAAATACGGCAATGCATTCGGACGCACTTTTAGACGGTCGCTGCGAAAAATGCGTTAGTCTGACCCTAGCCTTATCTCACTTTCCAAATCGGCTATTTGGTCCAGATTGTTCTCTTTTCCTGCCATTCTCCTGGTTTTCACCTTTCTCTGAACAACCCTGAGAGAGAGGTGAAAGCCAGGAGAACTGGCAAGAGAAGAGAACAATCTAGACCAAATAGCCGATTTGAAAAGTGAGATAAATTGGAGAATTTTTCTGGTTTGGCTATTTTGACCTAGAATTTTCACTTCTCCAGTTATTCTCCTGCTTTTCACCGCTCTCTGAATAACCCTGTGAATGTTTAATCCCGAGGTGAAAAATAACATTGCTTTAGATTTTTTTCAAACACCAGTTAAATGCAGCATATTAGGATGTTTTAGGCTAGGGTCAGACTAACGCATTTTTCACGTTGTCCGTGAAAAAGTGCGTTCGAACGAATGGACGTATTTTTTCACGGAATACGCAATAGCGGTCATACGATGCGCAGTTCCATCCGTGATTTTGTACGGATCATCAATAAAACACTTTTTGGGTCTGGACGTTATGTTGGCTGGACATTAGCAGCGTCTGACGTCTCCTAATCACGCACACACGCCGCTAGCGGACGCAGCGCACTCTGTACGTCAGTACTAGTGGTTTCACGTTCTCGAAAAAATGCGTTTGTTTGCCGCTTGCGTTGCGCGGCCGCACTTTTGTGCGACCGTACTTCGTATATTGGCCGTCATTGCCTGGCATCTGCTGCTAGCACGGCCGTGATTAAGTGCGGCTGCACGCGCGTTCGCACTGCCTCAGTCTGACCCTAGCCTTAGGGAAATTAATTCTCAAATCTCAATCAGAAGCAGACACCAGACACCACCCCACCCTCAGTATATTGTACAATGTATCAAATTGATTACCAGACTAAAAACACCTGGTGTTATGCCCGTTTGTGAACAGAGGTCATTTAGAGTTGATAATCTTTCCACGTACACATTAGTTTTTAATTCAATATCTAATAAACCGTTGCTTATAATATTCTGCAGTAAAGAGTCTTTTGATTTCTAGATTTTTTTGTATTTTTTTAAGCATTTTCTATACTTTTTTCAAAATGTCTTTTTTTTTTAGAACCCGGACACGCCCAAAACTTTCGAAATTCGCGAACTTTCGAACTGCCAAAGTTCGGGTCGAACTCCGAACCGTCCAAACCCGAACAGCTCATCCCTACTGGCCACTTGTGTAGGGCAATTATCGTATGGGCTTCCTCATATATCATTATTATACTGTATACGTAAACAATGTGAGATGCGCTCAGGGACATCCAATAAAACAATTAACTTTATTATTAAGAATATTAAAATTTACATAGGTCCGGCGTTCCGGCACTTTCTGAGCCTTTTTCAAGGTAAAGTTTTCAATGATTCTTACAAAATTTATACACGTGTACATAGGAAATAATTAACTCACCAGCTGCGTTGTGCGTCCCAGAACGGAAAGCTCACCATATCCGGAACTTGAGGTATGGGCAAAGTACTAACGACAATCAACAAAATCCTCAAAACTATTCAAAATCTATCATGAATTAATCAAACAAAAAGACGTTGTCATGCAAAAGCCACATTATCTGCACTATGTAACGATTAAAACAATGTTGAATAGAAACAGTATGGACGACTGGTTGCTGTATGATGCCAAGACAATAAAGTTCAAAGTCCAATTCATTTTAAACTCCTATATTCAATAGTTGGGGGCTATAAATTCTTTTTGGTTAAAAGATCTCCAATAAGTTACTGTGCCTTTTTGTCCATACAGCAATCGGATCATCATCACACTCCACAGATACTCCATTTTTCCACTCTGCAGTCACATCCACCCTCCCCATCCACCTTCCACCCAGTCCCTGTCCTAAACTCATAGCTCTCCCTTCCGTTTCCACTTCCCACTCTGTTTACCGTTACTAAGTCCAAGCTTCTAGTCCTTCCCATGCAATCCCTGCTATATTCTTTCTGGCAACCAGCTCCACACTCCCCCTGCTCCCATTTGTTTGACATACCTCTGTCCCTTACATTGTAAGCTTTTGGAATGTCTGGCTGGCCACTTGTATAGGGCAATTATCCTACGGGCAAGGTCGTGACTTCCTCATATTGTATATCATCAGAGCGTGGTGACATCATTGATCACTAAGATAGTCCCTGGCAGATGGGACATTCAAATCCCGCCTGCCTGCTGATGCTTGTGTGGGCAGAGGAATCTCCTCCACTTCACACAGTGATATCAGGAGAATGGGACTGGGGGAGAGGGTGTGTCACGTTTGGTAGTGACCCCAGCAGACAGACTTAGCCCAACAAAATATGAAAACACTAATACCGGTCCTGAAAATGACCGGGTTATAGAGCAGAATAGATACAGGGAGTAAAGAGAGAGCGAGCCAATAAAACAAGCCAATGTCTGGGAGCACGTGGTCACTTCAGCAAAAATGGAATAGAAAAGCCGCTAAGTCAAATCGAGAAACAAATTGTGAAGTCAGAAGAATAAGCCGGGTTGGTACACAGCAGAAAAAAAATATATCCGTATATACAGAATGCGCTCTCGGGTATGAAGAGTTGAAGACCACGACGGGGCAACAAGCACAGCACATGGGAAAGAATATATAGGCCTATCTGCCTTCTGATAGGTCCACATCATTTCCTGTACCAAAACGTCCAGGCACGGTATTGATCAAGTGACACAAAGGACGTAGATGGCTGAGAAGGACATAGATGGCTGAGAAGGACGTAAATCGGGTGACCTCTAAATGGAATCGACACCCGAGCAGACAGAGACAGAGGGAGCAATATCCATGGTGTCAATATGAGAGACCAAGGCAGCAGCCGATGCCGATTGACGACTGGTAAGCACCGATTCTTGACAAAGAGCACGCCACGCAGCCGAGCAATTTAATAACATTAAGTGATCGGGGTGCATAGATCATAACGTTAATGTAACGCATTGTGAGCAGCTCCCATACGGAGTATAAGATATATTCTCCTTATACTTGGATTTTGAAGTCAATGAAGTTATTTATGGGTAGAGAAAAAGCAGGAAACATTCGGGTCAAGTTGTTTTGCATTTTTGTTTGCTTATTTCCACAGTAACATTTTTGTGCCTGTTCACGGACCTTGACGTTTATTTCTGTTCCACTCAATTAGGATGGCATTACAACACATCAAGTAGAGTGCTTTATAGTACAATCAGAGTAAGACATTTTCATGGCTCGTTGCCTCATTTAGATACATCGTTTGCCTTCGTGGTAACTCTTTCTTTACCCACGGCGCAATTTTCACGACAGTAAGGTTGCGATTCGCTCCGTAAGCAAGGCCGTTAACAAACAGTTAAATCTGCATAGAGAATTCACAAACGATTAATATTCTACCATAGAAAACAGAAACTCCTATTTACTGGACTTTTGAGGAACGGCTTGATTTGAGGATGGGAAGACTTTCAAAAGCATTGTTACATTCTGTAACTAAACAGGGTGCGATATTGACGTACAAGATACTGGTGTTTTTTTTTTTTAAAATGAATCAGTTGACATTCACGTAGTAATGGAAAGTCGAAAAAACACATTGAAGTAAGGTCAAGGAGGAGTGAAAATGTCAAGAGGGGAATATGGTGGCCCATGTGGTTCACTAGGAAGATGCAATACAACAAGTCAGGTAAAATACAGATTTCTCGTAGATACCGAATGCATACAGTTGTCAAGTTACAATTAGAGCATTTATATAGCACCAACAGATTCCACAGTGCTTTACAGCAACAACAGTGACACATAATAGAAACATAGGGGGTTATTCAGAGAGCACCGAAATGTCGCTGACATTTCGGTGCACTCTTGTTTCCCACACTACTCAAAGTTCCCCACCCTGCAGTGTATTCAGCATTCACCGCAGGGTCCCCGGAGTGCAGGGAAAACCCGCCGAACACCTTCCGAAATCCAACCAAAAACCCACCAAAACCACTGCAACAAACATTGAAAGTGTCAAAATTGAAATGCTGTTTGCAAAAAAACCAGTGAACGACAATGCCTGGAATTTACATATAAGAAAAGAAAAAACGCTAAAAAAAAAAAAGAAAAAAATTTGCCGAAAAAATCCTGAAAAATGCCTAAAAGATCCTACAAATAGTCAATAAATAAAGAGACTCTTTACAGCAGATTAAAATAATAAACGGTTTATTAGATATTGGATTAAAACGGGAATATTTTTAACATTGAAGTCCATGGGATTCGCCTGAATAAACCTGTTGAACGAAAACACCGAACATCAGGGCACTTTGGCAACTTTTCTCTGCCGTTATGTGTCTCTGAATAGATTAACCATTGCTTCTCTATGAGGGATTTCACTGCCCTCGAACAGCACTGTACTTGCTGGCAGTTCGCCAAAATTTGGCCAACTGCCTGCTCTCTGAATAGCCGAATGACTCCGAAATTGCACCGTATTGGAAAATTCACTGTTCGGTGCCATTTCGGGGCCATCGGCTCTCTGAATAACCCCTATAGAAAATGTCGGCAGATAAGAACCTTTCGGCCCATCTAGTCTGCCCAATTACATGGATACTTGACGTGGATTTATCTTTTGTTTAGGATAGCCTTATGCCTATCCCATGCTTGCTTAAATTCAATTACTGTTTTGGCCTCTACCACTTCTACTGGAAGACTGTTCCATGTATCTAATATATATAGGGCTAAATTACAATCTTCGCGCAAACGTTTGCGCCGGCGCAAAAAACATTAACGTGAGGGATAAAACCCTTTGCGCCTAATGCCGTATTACATTGTCAGCGCAACAAATGCGTGTAATCGTCTACCGCGGGTGAACCTGCGCGAACGCGAGCTTACTGTACGTCGCGCGTCCTATACTTAACATTGTGAGCGTAAATGCGAATGTGCACTGGTACGCAGATGTTATTACAATCTATTTGCCGTAATTACCACATAGCCTTTGCGCGCATAATTTTAGCAACTCCTAAAAGCTGGTGTTAATGGTAAAACTGAACGACCTGCCGAACCCAAACACACCAGCCCAAAAAAAAAATACAGCAAAATATAGTTACACATTCTACTCATACCCAAACCAATAAAATGGAGAAGTTGCGCGTGTATTATTGCTGCAGCATGCTTTATATGTTCAGATTGACTTTGGCAGGCGCAAAAACTTAACGCGAGATAGTTGTGGTTCTTAATTCTGATTGGCTGAACCGCGTGGAAAAAAACAGTGCACACACTGATTTTTGCGCGCGACGGTACTGCGAGAGCAGTTAGGCACGTCCTGTTTGCACGCGTTATTGATCGCCTGATGAAAATATGTGCGAGGATTGTAATTCCAGCGGTGATTTGCGCGCGCAAACGTTTAACGCTTGCCGCAAAAATCCATGCTTTGCGCGAGGGTTTTTGCACGAAGATTGTAATATAGCCCATAATTGGGCAAATGCTGCTGTAAGCGGGGGGTGGAAAGGGGGAGTAATATTTTTTTAATAGAGTGTCCTTTTAAAAATTAGAAAACACATTAAAGAGCTGCAAAATGGTTAGATCACACGAACAGTTGATACGACTTTTAGATGTGAGAAAATGTGACATGCAAATAAATAAATAAATAATTCAGAGAATTCTGGAGGCTCAGTCTGTGACCACATGGGAATCTATTGCTTTTCTCAGTCAATCACCAAGAACATGGGCAGTGTGTGCACTACGAAATGCACCTCTCCTCTTGCAAAGCCACTAAACTAGGGCTGTCAAACTCATGGTACCCTAGATGCCTACATTTCCCAGAATTCTTTGACGGCAACAGATGGCCAGGGAACAGGGCCGGCCCAAGACACTTTGCTGCCCAGTTCCAAGGATGAAATGCTGCCCACCCCTAAGAAAGAAAAAAAAAAGTGCCGTATATGAACATATCACAGAGTTCAACAGCAATAAAACTCACAGTAATGTGCGGTGCGTATGAGCATATCAGAGCTCCACAGCAATAAAACTCACAGTAATGTGCGGTGTGTATGAGCGTATCAGAGCTCCACAGCAATAAAACTCACAGTAATGTGCGGTGTGTATGAGAGTATCAGAGCTCCACAGCAATAAAACTCACAGTAATGTGCGGTGTGTATGAGCGTATCAGAGCTCCACAGCAATAAAACTCACAGTAATGTGCGGTGTGTATGAGAGTATCAGAGCTCCACAGCAATAAAACTCACAGTAATGTGCAGTGTGTTTCAGCATATCAGAGCTCAACAGCAATAAAACTCACAGTAATGGGTGTATATGAGCATATCGCAGGGCTCCTTAGCAATAAAACTCACAGTAATGTGTGGTGTGCCTCGTTGAGCCCCAAAATGCTGCCCTGGCAAAGTGGGACGTGCCAGTCCTGCCAGGGAATAATGGGAATTGTAGTTCATAAACATTTGGGAGGCCAGAGTTTGGCAGCTCTGCACTAAACCAAATGGACCACAAACCAAAAAGCCCCCCTGCTAGATAATTTGGTACCCCACAAGATATTCTGTGCAGGTCCACATACAAAGTCCCTGGATTTTGCACTCAAAATATTACCTCCCCCTTCTCATTGGTGGTTCTGAAATAGCTAACACAATAAGCAGTATGTTTCTAATCCTAAAATCTGCATCGAAAAATTCAGGATTTTAAACAAACATTTAGCAATTCAGGATAACCTCACATGATTTCCGAGGATATCAAAAGGCTGTCAGAGAAATATGTGGCCTCCGCCACCTGTTACTCAGAGAGTGAGGCTTGCGTCTCATGCCAAATGCAGAGACCAAAATAAAGCAAATAAACAAACATATTTATACAGCGATTTCAAAAATGAATAGCATGAGGCCCAATCCCTTCCCCACCTCATTTGCATAATTTCCTGTTTGGTTTCATAGAAAATGTATTTTTGCTCCGTACAGTAAAAATATTTAGCGTCTTTCTGAAGAACGTTTTCCTTTTTGGGTATGGAACGGGAAATAACGGACGTAAAAGGTTATTTTCTAGCTGGAGGATTTCAGGGGAACCCTAAACAACAGGAGCTTAGTGCATACTGGAGTTAGAAAGACCCCATAAAATCTCAAAAAATGCTGTTCTTCCCTTATTTTGTAATTTCTATGCATTTATCCATATTTAGAAAGATAACGTGTTGTGGTAGGTTGCTCAAAATATGGCCCGGACAGCAGGAGATTGCGGCTCAGGTGTACTTTTATTATAAAGCAGAACACAGTCTTTTTCAGCAGTTGGGGAGGCTTCCCCTTTTATGCACAAACAAAACTAAACAAAACAATCGGCCTACTCCTGTCAGGAGCCTACCTCTTTTCCGTAGTGCCCTTACTACCGGTTACTGGGCCAGCTACCCGGGCCCAGTACAAAACAAACAAAGTAAATCACGCATAAGAGATTCTCACCAGTCTCTTTCCTGCAGAGTACACCGAAGTTACCACCTCTCTCTCCCAGGGTGGATTGCTACTGAGAGAGAGATCCTCCCCTCTCAGTCCTGCTAAGAAGACCCAAGAGGAAACGCCTACAGGTGTGCTAGCTGGAAGGGTGTTAACCCTTCCTACCAGGGATATACTGCCCTCTGGAGCCTCTGGCTCACAAAAACATGGTCCAGGACATGGTTAGAATAAACAGGGCCCAGGACCCTGTTACACATCCCACCCCCCAGCTTAACACAGGAGTGGGAAGCGGCCTCCGCCGTCAGGCCGTGAGCCCTAGACAAAGCATCGGCATTGCCATGAAGGAGACCTGCACGGTGTCTCACCACAAAACTAAACGGCTGCAAGGATAAAAAACCACCTTGTGATTCTCGAGTTCCGGTCCCGGTTGGTATGCATCCACTTTAACGGGGCATGGTCAGTGGACAAGGTGTGAAACGCCTGCCCAACAAATGATACCGTAAGGCTTCCACAGCCCACTTTATCGCTAAGCACTCCTTTTCTATCGTGGCATAGCGCTGCTCCCTGGGCAACAGCTTCCTGCTCAGATAAAGAACGGGGTGCTCCTCATCGTCAACAAACTGGGACAGCACAGCACCCAACCCAACCGCAGAGGCATCAGTCTGGAGGAAAAACTCTTTTGGTAAAGTCTGGCGCTATAGCACAGGCTGAGTACATAGAGCCTCCCTTAGGTCAACAAAAGATTCCTCCGCCTTGCTGTCCCAGCGTACCATGTCTGGACTCTTCGCTCGCGTAAGATCAGTGAGGGGAGCAGCCCTTGTGGCAAATGGGGATAAACCTTCGGTAATAGCCCACGATCCCTAAAAAGGCTCTCACCTGCTTCTTTCTCAGAGGCCTGGGCCAGTGTTGTATGGCACCTATTTTGTTAAGTTGGGGCTTTACCACTCCCTACCAACCACATAACCTAAATACCTGGCTTCAGTCATACCAATAGTGCATTTAGGGGGATTTGCTGTCAGCCCAGCTCTTCTAAATGTGTCCAAAACTGCCTGCAATTTCATCAGATGCGTTTCCCAGTCGGAACTGTGGATGATGACGTCATCCAGATACGCGGCGGCATATGTGGCATGAGGTCTAAGCAGCTTATCCATCAACCTCTGAAAGGTTGCTGGGGCTCCATGGAGGCCAAAAGGCATTATCCTATAATGAAACAGCCCATCAGGTGTCGCAAAATGCAGTTTTCTCTCTCGCTTCCTTGGATAAGGTATCTGCCAATACCCCTTCGTCAGGTCTAGGAGAGAGAGGTATCTGGCTTTCGCTAGCCTCTCACCAACTCGTCCACCGAGGCATGGGGTATGCATCAAATTTAGATACCTCGTTCAGCTTTCTGAAATCATTACAGAACCTGATAGACCCATCAGGCTTAGGTACTAGGACGATCGGGCTAGACCAGTTGCTCTGGGATTCTTCTATTACCCCTATTTCAAGCATTTTTCTTACTTCCCCTCACAGCGTCCCTTTTTGCCTCAGGTATCCGGTACGGTTTTACCCTTACAGTGACCCCATGTTCTGTAACGATATCATGGGCAATTTCTTGGGTCCTACCCGGTGTTGCTGAGAAGACGTCTTCATTCCTCTCGACCAGCTGTATAGCCTCCTCTGTTTGCTTGGGTGTTAACTCAGGGGAAATTGGAACAGACTGTCCAGTGGACAGGGAATCCGCATCGCCCACAGCGACAGTACAGGCCTCTCTATCCTGCCAGGGTTAAGGAGGTTGATATGAAACACAGCCGTTTTCTTTACGGCGTTCAGGTTGACTGACCCTATAATTCACTGGGCTTATCTTATCCAACACTTCATAGGGTCCCTGCCAACGTGCTAGAAGCTTACTTTCGGCAGTGGGGACTAGAACCATTATCCTGTCACCAGCTTTGAATTCTCTCACCACGGCCCTCTGGTCATATATGGAGCTTCTGGGTACTCTGAGCCAGTTCCATGTGGTGGCGAACGAGGGGAACAATCCGGGATATACGCTCCTGGATTTGTTCCACGTGCTGTACAGTACTGACCCCGGGGACACCTTGTTCCTCCCAAGTCTCTTTCAGCACATCTAGTATGCCTCGGGGGTGCCTCCCCCATACAAAAGTTCAAACGGGGAGAAGCCCGTTGAACTTGGGAATTTCACGGACCGCAAATAGCAAATAACGGAAGCAGCAGGTCCCAGTCTTTCCCATCTCGACTGACTACCTTTTTTAACATCCCCTTCAGGGTACGATTGAATCGCTCCACCAGCCCGTCTGTCTGTGGGTGGTAGACTGAGGTTCGCACAAGGGTGAATGTTAAGCAACTGACACAACTCTTTCATCACCCGGGAGACAAACGGCGTCCCTTGATCGGTCAGGATTTCCTTGGGTATGCCAACTCGCGAGAATACCTGAATCAACTCCTTCGCTATGGATTTATTATTATTATTATTATTCTTTATTTATAAAGCGCCAGCATATTCCGCAGCGCTGTACAATAAGCACAGTATAGACAGGGTTACAATACATTGAACAACATTTGAAAACAGTACAGGAGGAGATGAGGGCCCTATTCCCGTAGGAACTCACAATCTGGGAGGGTTGGGGTTGAAACAGGAGGAGAGGACTGTAAGGTGAGAGTGATTGATGATTGCGTCAGTGAGTTGGGTGGTAGGCTTCCCTAAATAGGAACGTTTTTAAGGGAGCGTTTGAAGGAAGAGAAGTTAGGGGAAAGTCTGACAGTACGAGGGAGAGCGTTCCAGAGAGTGGGGGCTGCGCGCGTGAAAATCCTGCAGTCTATCATGGGAAGAGGTGATGCGGGGAGAAGCTAGGCGCAGGTCACTGTTTGACCTTAGGGAGCGGGGCTGGGGTGTATTTGGTGATTAGTGAGGACAGGTAGTGGGGAGCTGAGTTAGTGAGGGTTTTGTAGGTAAGGATAAGGATTTTGAACTTAATTCTGCAGTGGATGGGGAGCCAGTGAAGGGACTCGCAGAGGGGAGCGGCAGAGACAGAGCGGCGGGTGAGGTGAATTAGTCTGGCGGGAGGCGTTCAGGATGGATTGTAGGGGGGAGAGGCGGGACAGAGGGAGGCCAGATAAGAGATTATTGCAATAGTCGAGTCGGGAGATTACCAGGGCGTGTATGAGTTGTTTTGTGGCGACAGCGGTAAGAAATGGCCGAATTCTGAAATATTACGCAGTTGGTATCGGCAGGAGGAGGAAAGAGACTTGATGTGGGGGATGAAGGAAAGAGCAGAGTCAAGTGTAACTCCAAGACAGCGAACTTGGTTTGATGGGGAAATGGTGATACCCTCCACCGTGATAGAGAAGTCAGGAGGTGGGGAGGCATTGGAGGGAGGAATAAGTAGGAGTTCAGTCTTTGACATGTTGATCTTTAGGTGGTGGGAGGCCATCCAGGAGGAGATGCCAGATAAACAGTCACTGACTTTTGAAAGGACAGGGGGAGAGAGATCAGGGGTAGAGAGGTAGATCTGAGTGTCATCAGCGTAGAGGTGGTAATTGAAGCCAAAGCTGTTGATGATTTTGCCCAGGGAGGAGGTGTAGATGGAAAAGAGCAGAGGACCAAGGACAGAGCCTTGAGGTACACCAACAGATAGAGGCAATGAGGAGGAGGAGTTACCAGCAAAGGACACACAGAAGGACCTGTTGGATAAATAGGATTCGACCCAAGCGAGTGCAGTGTCACCGAGACCCAGAGAGTTGAGGGTCTGTAGAAGGAGGGGGTGGTCAACAGTGTCAAAAGCAGCCGAGAGGTCAAGCAGGATGAGAATAGAATAGTGGCCGTGTTTTTTTAGCAGTTAGGAGGTCGTTGGTGACTTTGGTGAGGGCAGTTTCAGTTGAGTGTAGGGGACGGAAGCCAGATTGCAGGGGGTCAAGTAGGGAATTGGAGGACAGGAAGAGGGAGAGGCGGTTGAAGACTAGTTTTCTAAGAGCTTTGATGTGAAGGGAAGCAGGGATACAGGGCGGTAGTTGGATGGAGAGTTGGGATCTAGGGATGGTTTCTTTAGTAAAGGGGTAACTAGCGCGTGTTTGAAGGCGGATGGAAAGGAGCCAGTGGAGAGAGAGAGGTTGAAGATGTGTGTGAGAGCAGGGGTGAGGGAGGAGGAGAGGGGAGGAATTAGATGCGAGGGAATGGGGTCGAGCGGGCATGTGGTGAGATGTGAGGAGGACAATAAGGAATTGACTTCCTCCTCAGTGGCTGGGAGGAAGCGGCAGAGGGTGGCAGAGGGGACCTGTGGGAGTGGAGGTGGCAGATAACTATCTTGTGTTGGGATGTTGCGTCTGATATTTAGAGTTTTACTGAGGAAGTAGTCTGCCAGGTCTTGAGCGCTGAAGGCAGCTGTGGGGGAGGTGCAGGTGGGTAGAGGAGGGTGTTGAAGGTGGACCAGAGCCGTTTAGGGTTGGAGGACAGCGTAGATATAAGAGATGAGAAGAAGGATTGTTTGGCCAAGTGGAGGGCAGAGGTGTATGACCGGAGAATAAACTTGAAGTGAACAAAATCAGCTTCAGAGCGGGATTTCCTCCAGGCACGCTCTGCAGTGCGGGAGCATCTTTGCAGGTAGCGTGTCTGGAGGGTGTGCCAGGGCTGAAGCTGGCGGCGTGGGGCCTTACAGAGTCGAAGAGGAGCAAGAGTGTCTAGAGCAGAGATAAGAGTAGTGTTGTAGTGATTAGTGGCAGCATCAGGGCAGGTGAAGGATGAGGTATGAGGGAGGTGGTGAAGTAGGTTGGAGAATTGATGGGGGTCCACAGCATGTAGATTTCTGCGAGTGTGTGTGCGGGGTGGGGGAGCAGGGTGTTTAGGAAGTCCAGATAGGTTGAAAGAGAGAAGGTGGTGGTCAGAGATGGGGAAAGGGCGACAGTTGAACTCAGAAATGGAGCAGAGGTTGGAGAAGACAAGGTCAATAGCGTGACCATCGCGGTGGGTAGGGAGGAGGGAGGATTGTGTGAGTCCAAGGGAGGATGTGAGTGAAAGAAGTTTGGAGGCAGCAGGGGCGGAAGGATCGTCAATGGGAATGTTGAAGTCGCCGAGAATTAGGCATGGAAGATTAGAAGACAGGAGTGAGAAAGCCAGGTAGCAAAGTGGTCAAAGAACTGGGAGGTTGGTCCAGGTGGGCGGTAGATGACTGCCACCCTGAGAGCCAGAGGAGAGAACAGGCGGATGCAGTGTGTCTCGAAGGAGGAGAAGGAGAGGGATGGAGGTGGAGGGAGATGCTGGTAGGTGCAGGAGGGAGAGAGCAGGATTCCGACCCCGCCACCATTTCTCTCACCCGGTCTGGGGGTATGGCTCAAGTGTAGACCGCCATGTGAGAGAGCAGCAACGGAGGCCGTGTCAGAGGGAGTTAGCCAGGTTTCAGTTAAAGCTAGGAGGTTGAAGGAGTTTGAAAGGAAGAGGTCATGGATTGCTGTGAGTTTGTTGCACACAGAGCGAGCGTTCCAGAGGGCGCAGGAGAAAGAGGACAGGCGCTGAGGGATTATGGGAATGAGGTTGCTGGGCTTGCAGGGAGGTGATTTATGTGCGATGGAGATAGGATGAGATGGAAGTATTGGATGTGTTGTGGGGCCAGGGTTAGGGGATATGTCACCTGAATAGAGTAACAGCAGGAAGGTGAGAAAGAGAAGGTGGGAATGGGATTTGTGGGAGTGGGAGTGATTGGCAGCACGAGAGTTAGAGGGAGACCATGTTCTGAGGAAACAAAGGAGCTCATGCGAGGCCATCATGTGGGACGAGAGGAGGGAGGGAGAGATGCAGATAGTGTAGGGGTCGGTGGTAGAGGGGCAGGAGTTCCATTTAAGGAGAAAGGTAGAAGTAAAGAGCAGAAGCGTGAGAGAAAGCATGATATAGACGTGCGTTTACCCAGAGTAAAAGTGGGCCTTGCAGTTCCTTCCTCCAGTCCTGCAACTCCAGGAATCAACTCTGCGCGTCCACTTAAGATGCCACTTGAGGATGTCACAGGACCCAAGGCTCAGTGGAGCTGGTCTTAAATGTTATAAAGGGCGGACTGTTTACTTTTTAACTGCCTAAATGCAAACACCTGAAGCTAGATGGGCTGTGTCAATAGGGCAGGAGATTCACATGCTAATTAGCAAAGCACATGGTGGAGAAAAAACAAAAATAAATAAACAGAAAAAAACCAAGGAAACGTTATAATGTGGGTGCCTGCGAATACTGGGGGTCCTACCAGCAAAAGTATGCAGGAGATCAGTTGAGATGTGGGTGTCTGTGAATAATGGGTGATAATGTCTTACCAGCAAAAGTATGCAGGCGATCAGATGAGATGTGGGTGTCTGAATAATGGGTGATAATGTCCTACCAGCAAAAGTATGCAGGCGATCAGATGAAATGTGGTGTCTGAATAATGGGTGATAATGTCCTACCAGCAAAAGTATGCAGGCGATCAGATTAGATGTGGGTGTCTGAATAATGGGTGATAATGTCCTACCAGCAAAAGTATGCAGGCGATCAGATGAGATGTGGGGTCTGAATAATGGGTGATAATGTCCTACCAGCAAAAGTATGCAGGCGATCAGATGAGATGTGGGTGTCTGAATAATGGGTGATAATGTCCTACCAGCAAAAGTATGCAGGCGATCAGATGAGATGTGGGTGTCTGAATAATGGGTGATAATGTCCTACCTGTGGAGAGAGGAGACACAGGACTTAGGGATCGTGAGCGTAGGGATCTTGGATAAAACGCCAGGAATCAACTCTGCGCGTCACTTTAAGATGCCACTTGAGGATGTCACAGGACCCAAGAAAATGGAGGACGTCGTGAAGGCCCTGTCCAAGCCAACGGCGGTGCAGCAGGAAACAAGCAGGCAAGCTTTAGCAGCACAGCAGGAGTGCAATAGACTGTTGGCCCAGCAAATTGGGGCCCTGGCGTTGGCCTTGCGCAAGGGAATGGCCTCAGGATATCTGGTGGCGTAATCCAGGAGTACCAGAATATATTGGTGCCCCCGAGAAGTTTTGTCCAGCGGACCTACCAGGTCCATGCCAATCCTCTCAAAGGGCACATCGATAACAGGGAGAGGTATGAGTGGGCCCCTTAACCTGGGTTTCGGGGATGACAACTGACATCCGGGCAAGAAGCGCAGTACCTTTTAATCTCCTCATATACTCCGGGCCAAAAGAACCTTCTGAGCACCCTTTCCTGAGTCTTTGTCTACCCCCAAGTGTCCCCCAGGAGGTGAGAGTGGGAAAAAATTAAGCACCTTCCGAGATACGAGGAAGGAACAACCAGCTGCTCAATCTCTTGCCTTCATCTGAAGTTACCCTATAAAGGAGATCGTTCTTAAGGAGGAAATATGGGTAGGTACCTTTGGTGCTACCCTGCACAGTCACCCCATTCACCTCTACTACCCTGCTTCTAGCGACCTGCAACAGTGGATCGTTTGCTTGGTCTCTCCCAAAGCTACTACTGGAAAGATCCAAGGGTATTGGGTCCTCCACCTCCGTCTCAACATCTGACTCGAGGTCATGCACCCTTTGTCCAACCTCTATATCGTCTTCGGGTACATTGGGTGGCTACACCTTTACTGTTTCGCTTCCACGTTCATTCAAGAATACCTCATTTACAGCTCTATTAAACCGCTGTTTGCTCTCCCGGGCATGCTCGTCTGGTTTTACCTATTTTCGGGTTGTCCACATACAGATCGGGATCAGTAAAGGGAAACATCTTAAGGATATCACCATCCCCTTGTTCAACTTCAGGGTCGGCTTTTTTTCGGTGTTCCCGGTGACTGTAACAGGGTGTGGAAGCCAGGAAAGTTCCTGCCTATAATTAGGGGATAGGGTAACCGCTTTACCACTACCGCTGACATTTTAATCAGTCTGCCCTGCACAACAACCTCTATAGGGGCAGTAGGGTACCGTACCGTGCACCCATGAACACAAAGTACCCCCATGGTTTTATGGTTTTGTACATGATTGGGTTTGACCAAACCACCTGCGACCAAGGTAAGGCACTGCCTGAGTCGACTAATGCCCCTGTATCTTGGCTGTTCAGTTGCACCGTCATTCTAAAGGCGTTGAGCCTTCCACCATGCCCGATATCAGTCCACAAAAGTTTAGGGGATTTTCCCCCAGTCCACATTGCCATTGTTCTGCGCGGTTAGGGCAGATTGCCCTGACATGTCCTTTCCCGCCACACTCGAAGCAAAACTATGGAATTTCCCCAAAGCGATCCTCTCTCACAGACACTTGATCCCTAGAGTCCATTTTCTGTCGGCGCGCTCCCCCTCCAGACTCCGCTTCAGGGCCATTCCGGCGGTTTCTTGGGTCTCGGGAGCAAGCTGTACGGCATTGAACATTTCTCCAAGTCTTTTGCAGACAGATAACGTTCGACGTGGGCTATCATGCCATCATAGGTAGTGGGTTCCCTGACTGACCCATTCACGCAGGCCACGGGGAAGTTCTCTCAGGTACCGGTCAAGCACCAGAGTTTCTCCAGCATTTTTGCAGGGCTTTGGTTCTCCGGTTTGAGCCATTTCCGGGCCAGATGAATCAAGTCAAACATCTGTGGGATCGGGGGCACAGACTTTCTTTAAATCGCCATTTATAGAAGCGTTGGGCTCTCACAGTTGCCGTCACTCCCAACCTGGCCAAAATTTCTGCCTTTAGTTGTGGGTAGTCGGCAAGCCGCTTCCTCTTCCAGGTCGTAGTAGGCTTTTTGCTTCCCCCACGAGGAAAGGAGCGATGATCCCTGCCCACTGTGTTGGAGGCCAGGCTTCACGAGTAGCAGTTCTCTCAAACGCCAGTAGATAGCTTTCCACATCATTCCTCTGCAGTCATCTTCTGCAGACAGTTGCTTGCCCGGATCGTGCCATTACCTTTTTCTAGTGCAGGAACTGTCTGGGAAGTAACGTTTTCCAGGACATTCTTAAGCAGGGCATGCTCCATTTTTGTGTCTCCGCCAGGCCCCAATTTGCTGGGCAACAGTCTATTGCCTGCTCGGCTGCTAAAGCTTGCCTGCTTGTTTCCTGCTGCACCGCCGTGGCTTGGACCAGGGCCTTTCACGACGTCCTCCATTTTCTGCGGGTCCTGTACCTTTAAGGCTATTGTAACAGCGGAGCCGGTACGAATGAGAGAATCCCACTGCTGCCACCACTTGTGGTAGGTTGCTCAAAATATGGCCCGGACAGCAGGAGATTGCGGCTCAGGTGTACTTTTATTATAAAGCAGAACACAGTCTTTTTCAGCAGTTGGGGAGGCTTCCCCTTTTATGCACAAACAAAACTAAACAAAACAATCGGCCTACTCCTGTCAGGAGCCTACCTCTTTTCCGTAGTGCCCTTACTACCGGTTACTGGGCCAGCTACCCGGGCCCAGTACAAAACAAACAAAGTAAATCACGCATAAGAGATTCTCACCAGTCTCTTTCCTGCAGAGTACACCGAAGTTACCACCTCTCTCTCCCAGGGTGGATTGCTACTGAGAGAGAGATCCTCCCCTCTCAGTCCTGCTAAGAAGACCCAAGAGGAAACGCCTACAGGTGTGCTAGCTGGAAGGGTGTTAACCCTTCCTACCAGGGATATACTGCCCTCTGGAGCCTCTGGCTCACAAAAACATGGTCCAGGACATGGTTAGAATAAACAGGGCCCAGGACCCTGTTACAGTGTTCAAAACTAGTCTCAGGTATAGCTTTCCGTCACATAGTGTGGGTACATGTGCATACATTATGATATCTTGAACACCTGGCTCAGACGCTCCAGAACCTTGGCTCTCGGCCTGTTCCTAAGTGGCCTGGTCCAAAGTTGAGTTACCAACTGGAGTTGGAAACTGGATGGAGAAACTGCAAGGTCCACATGCTAAATGTGGTAATCACACTGCTACATTATGCTCTCCCTTTCTCGTCTACTCTTTACTTATGCCCTTTTCCTAAAATGGGACACATGCCCCTGTACCACAACCCCCTCCACTAATTACATCTCTCCTCCCTCATGCTGGCCTCCCATGAGCTCCTTTGTTTCCTCAGAAACAGGTCTCCCACTAATTCTCCGGTTTACAATCATCCCCACTCACACAAATCCCTTTCCCACCTTCTCTTTCTCACTTTCTTGCTGTTACTTTAGGCAGGTGACATCTCTCCTAACCCTGGCCCCACAAGTCCACTTCTTCTGTCTCATTCTATCTCCCACACAACTAAAAAAACTCCTTGCAATCCCAGTTGCAGGGATTCCGGATGAGGTAGGGATGAGGGATTTCGACATGGCGGTACTCAAAGTCATGATCACAATCCGGGTCAGGGCAGGAGTGATTCTCGGTAGTTGGGACTCACAATCCGGTTCATACACCCAGGACATACTTGAAAACGAGAGAAATCTCAATATATCCTTCCTGGTAAAATACTTTGTGAATAAGTAATTCACTGAATATCAATATAATTATCTAGGCACAGAACTACAGGGAGGAAGGAACAATGGGAACTGCTACAATAGCAGAGAAGAGACTGGATGTCCGGTCTGGGTTTAAATCCCAACTCGCATTTTAACTATCGCCTGTATCCCTGCTTCTGTTTACATCTAACCGCTTGGAAATACTAGTTTTCAACTGCCTCTCCCTCTCCCTATCCTCTAATTCCCTACTTGACCCCCTGTAATCAGGCTTCCATCCGCTACACTCAACCGAAACTGCCCTCAACAATGTCACCAATGACCTCCTAACTACTAAAAACCATGGCCACTATTCTATTCTCATCCTGCTTGACCTCTCAGCTGCTTTTGACACTGATGACCACCCCCTCCTTCTACAGACTCTCAGCTCTCTTGGTCTCTGTGACACTGCACTCTCTTAGATTGACTCTTACCTGTCTAACAGATCCTTCTTTGTGTCATTTGCTGGTAACACCTCTTCAATGCCTTTATCAGTTGGTGTACCTTAAGGCTCCGCCCTAGGTTCTCTGCTCTAATCTTTCTACACCTTTTCCCTGGGAAAAATCATTAACAGCTTTGGCTTTACCTGCTGTTGATACTCAGATTTACTCAGGGATGGCCCTGATCTCTCTCCTTCTGTCCCTTCCAAAGTCAGAGACTGTTTATCTGGCATTTTCTTCCCGTATGGCCTCTCACCACCTAAAGATTAATATGTCGAAGACTGAGCTCCAACTAATTCCTCCCTCTATTGCCTCCTCACCTCTTGACTTCTCTATCACGGTCGATGGTATCACTGTCTTGGAGTTACATTTGACTCTGCTCTTTCCTTCATCCCCCACATCCAGTCTCTTTCCTCATCCTGCCGCTACCAATTATGCAATATTTCTAGAATTCAGCCATTTCCTACCGCTGACATCATAAAGCAACTCATCCACGCCTTTGTAATCTCCTGACTAGCTTGCCTCCCTTTCTCCCACCTTTCCCCTTACAATGCATTCTGAATGCCTCTGTCAGGCTCATCCACCTCACCCACCACTCTGTCTCTGCCACTTCTCTCTGTGTGTCCCTTCACTGGTTCCCCATCCACTGTCAAATTAAATTCAAAATCCTTACCCTGACCTACAAAGCTCTCACTAACTCAGCTCCCCATTATCTGTCCTTTTTAAATCACCAAATATGCCCCAGCATGCTCCCTAAGGTCAAACAGTGACCTGCACCTAGGTTCTCCAGCATCACCTCTTACCATGACAGACTGTAGGATTTCTCATTCACAGCCCCCTTCCTCTGGAACACTCTCCCTTGTACTGTCAGACTTCCCCTAGTTTCCCTTCCTTCAAATGGTCCCTTAAGACATTCCAATTCAGACAAGCTTACCACCCGACTCACTAATACATCACACTGTCCCAACCAGTCCATCACTTTCACCTTGCAGTCCTCTCCGCCGGTTTCCACCGACAACCCTTTTAAATTGTAAGTTCCAATGGGAATAGGGCCCTCGTTTCCTCCTGTACTCGTTTGTCAAAATGTTGTTCAGTCTCAATGTATTGTCTTTATTGTGCACACTGTTCAGTGCTGTGGAACGTGCTGTGCTATGTAAATAAAGAATAATGATAATTATATCTTATCACTGAAATCCCAATATTATATATTTTTCTGTGTTATTATTGGACGCAGTATACACTCAGAATTGAGGGCTAAAGACTGTGAGATGAGTGAAATAATAGGTTTTTCATCTGTAAAATACACTGCATGGCCAAAATAAGATCCCACGTTCTAATATTTGGTTGTCGTCCCTTTTGCTGTGATTTTGGCTAGCATTCGTAGTGGCTTTGTTTCAATAAGTTCATGCAATGTCACAGCATTTATTTCCATCCAGAGTTGTATAAATTTGTGGCCAATATCTTGTGTTGATGATGGGAGAGTCGCAGCGCTGTGTAAAGTCTTCTACAGCACATTATCCCAAAGATTCTCAATGGGGATAAGGTCTGGACTGTGGGGTGTCCATCCAATCCATGTGTGTAAATTATGTCTCATGCACCCTCAACCACTCTTGCACAATGTTAGCCTGATGAATCCTGGCATTGCTATCTTGATATATGCCCTTCCATAGGCATACATTTTGTTCTTATAGGGCTGAGTTCACTTGACTCTTCTGTTTTCTTCTCTCTCTTTTCCCAAAGCAACAAGTATGGTTGTCAAGACTCAAGAAGTTGTCTTCTACGCTTCAAACACAAGTGTAAAATAAAGATCTTTACCTCTTGCTTTGGGACAGCACTTCTCACCTGTGCCAAGGTGGCATCTGGTATAAGCCATTCAGGGACCCAAAATTAACAAGTATAAGTCCCAAGCGGCAGGTGAACAAAAAATAAAAACATAAACCAGATAAATAAACAATGTCTTGGTAATATCAAGGCTGAAGGTAAAACTGAAGTTTGCTGGATCATAGGAGTGCCAGGAAAAGAAAGTATCGGGATAATCGGTAAACTGGATGGGGCAGAGCAAGGCATGGCTGCAGATGGTGGGCTCCGTAATGCAAGAGTATAGCAGCAATAACAGTTTACAGGTCTCTGGATCGGTGGTACACCGGCTGGTGCAGAGCAAGGCTAGGCTGCGGGTGGTGGGCTCTGTAATGCAGGAGTATAGCAGCACAAACAGTTTACAGATCTCTGGATTGCTGCTACCCTGGCTGGGGCAGTACAAGGCAAGGACACAAGAATCAGGGAGACAAGGCTGAAGGTGATGAGGGAGAAGGCAAGGGGAAGTGAAGCTGAGAGTGATGAAGGGAAATATTTACTAGGAGAGGCAAGGCAATGCAGGATATGGGATAAGCAGTGAAGAAGCTGGAGAACAGGCAGCAGAACCAACACCTCCTCTGAGACTCAATGCTAGAGCATAGAGGGATGTGTGTATCTTCCTTAAATAGTAGGGCCAGCTCCACAGGTGGCAGGTGAGTAAGCCAGCAGCACAAAAACCGTGGAATGGACCTAGACCAGAGTGGGGGAAAAAACAGTCTGGATCAGTGCAGGCTCCAAACTGAAAGCATGACAGCCTGTCCCACTGCAAAGTAAATGTGTGATATCGCAATCCCTCCTTCTGAGAGCAAACTGAGCATGCTCAAAATGGCCTTAGATGGGGCAATTTTCATAATCACCCCAATATCTTGACATGCTTGGTTGCTTTCAAATCTTCTCCAGGGAGGAGGAGGCATTTTAGAATCATGATTGTTAAATGACAATGCTAAAGTGGTGCCAGATATTTTGGTGATTTCCCATGCTTATTTTTAGGCCTTGGCCATTGATTCATAGTAAGTAACTAGTAATTTACTTAATTCTCAAAACCAAACAAAAAGTGAGAGAACAAAGTGAGGTATACGCAAGCTGAATTATTAAAATAGTGCACCTAAATAAGTCAATTCCCTCGTGTTTCCTCCTCATGTCCACATCTGCTAATCCCAAAATAGTATTTGAATGGGTTTCCCAACCATAAAAACATATGCTCTTTCAATCGAAAAACTGACTGCAGAATCACTGGGTAAATAAAATACTTTCTATGAGCTATGTATTTTTTCTACTCCAGAAAATTTTTCCTTTTTTTGCATTTTTTTCTTTTTCTTTTCAGATTCCTATTAGAACAAAGCAATATCTAAATTATAATACGTGCCTTGTGTTGGGGGAAAAAATAAGTATATTCTACCTTAAAAACATGGTTTGTATTTTCAACAGTTTAAGAACGAAATGCAAACGAATATTTGATGCACCTGTAAAAACATATTTGATCATAAAAGCAAAATGCAACATTCTTATATTGAGATTCATGTTTCATAACTTTTTTTCCTTTTTGGTTCAAATAGAAAAAAAAAAAATGATTATAATGCTAAGTATTTCCTGAGTTTATTTTGATGGATGACAGAATAAGTATCTTTCACTCATTAAATACATATTTATATAATTTAATAAATTAATTTAATACGCAGATGTTCAAAAGTGTTTTTTATCAGCGCACCCATTAATCATCTTCTTTATAGCATATCATCTATATTTTTTTATATATATATATATATATTTATATATATTCAAGCATATAGCGGGAGCCAACAATTTATTAAATTCACATGGCAGGACTGAGGATCAGATATCACCTACATGGTTTGAATCATGACAGGTAATCAGGCAGCATTTTTGTGATTTATGTATTTGTAAACAGCAACATATTTCAGTCTGAGTTACTTATGTAGCCCTCATAGGAACACAATGTGACTTTTTTTTAAATTACCGACGGAAAATGCTTGTGGTTGGGAGAGTAAGCTTAATATAAATAACAACGCTAATCTTTTACATTTATCTCTAAGACAACGCATGATCATAGCTCCGATATTAGTAAAACATGGTCTTTTATGTGTTTGAGGGGAGCCAGAAGCAGCATGTGTATGATTAGTAATGACATTATTATTATCATGATATTTTTACATATATATAGCTTTGAGATATTATTCAGGACTAGATAAAGCAAATAAAATTTATAGGGAATGGAGATGTGGAGATAGCGCTTATGTATGTGTTTTATCTTGTCAGGATAAAGTATTAGGGTGGGTGCTGCCACTAGAATATAAAGTGTCCACACACCTCAAAAGACACAATAAGATAAAGCAAGAGAAAGGGTTCCGGGCGCACCCTAGTGGCTATCTACTAAAACAGCATATGTATGTATATATATAATAAGAGCAATTTGCAAGAGAAAATGTAATATATACTGAATAATTCACGCATAGGATGGAAGTACTGTAAGATTGGAATACTTATATTTAGTTGATTTCTTCTCTTTTCCTTGGTTCCAGCGATGTAATCCAGATTCCAGGGTGGGAAGGATGAATAAGTGGGCTCAGGAAAAAATTGTGTATCGATGGAAAAGACCAGGCAGCAAGACATGTATAAGAATATAAATAAAATTTATGATAAAAAATTTACTTGATGGACAGGAACATTGAACTCTGTTTATTAAACTATGAATTGCAAACAAGTTAAAGCAACAGCTATTCTATTGCCATTATTTTCAAGTTGCACTTGCTCAGTTATGGGTCAGTTATGCACAAAAGCAACACTCTGCTAATTGTACCTTGCTCAAGTCAGGAGTTGGAGCCCAGGATGCCAAAGAAAGTGCACATCTTGAAGAAACCACTCTACACAGAGTGACCAGGAGGGTGCTGTCCTCTACGCAGTGTGAGTAGGCATGGGGGGTAGGTCCATGTACGGGGAACAGAGCAGGGGTAATCGAGGGATGTGGTCACTGGTCAGATGGCACAAAGGTCGGGCCTGGCAGAACAGGATCATTCATGGATAAACAGCCAAAGGTCAAGTCCAGAACAGTGATTCCAACAGCAAACAGAGTCACCACACACTCTATGTACGCAAGCAACAGAGTACTGAGTACTGAGGTCTGAGGGAGTTTGCCTTCAATAGCGTGTTCACAGATGGGTCAGTTGATTAGTCCATAGACCGCAGGTTGGAAGCCCAGGAATGATGTTCTCTGCAGAGTCTATGGAAGGAGCAGGGCCTAGCAGAATAGCTAAAGCGAGACCAATTCCTCTGGTTAGCTGAACAGAGATACTGGTCAGAATGTTGGAAACCAGGGTTCAATTCCAGGAAGGGTCGCTGAAGGGGCAACCTCGTCTGGCTATCTGCAGGGCTCGGTGTGATCCTCGACAGCTTGGGTTCCATCGTGTTGACCGGAAAACTGTATGCAGAGAGGAAAGTCGACTGTTTATAAATGGCAGAATTACAACTGAGTTGACGGACCTTCTCAAACAAAAGAAATAGTATTAGGCACTCCAAAACAATGGGTGACTTTTAATGGAAGACGCAATCAGGGTTATCCAAAGAGATCCGAATTGCTTGAGAAAGGTAACCGAACGCTGAAAATCAGCGTTCGGTTACCTTTCCTGGCCATTCGGCTATCCAGAGAGCAGGCAATTCGCCAAATCCTGGTGAATTGCCTGCACATACGGTGCCTGTTCGGTGCCTGTTCGAGGGCAGTGAAATCCCCATAGAGAAGCACTGCTTCGGCTATTCAGAGAACACAAACCAGCAGTGAAAGGTTCCCGAAATGCCCTGCCATTCGGTGGTTTAATTCGGCAAATTTATTCAGGAGAATCCCATAGACTTCAATGTTAAAAATATTCCCGTTTTAATTCAATATCTAATAAACCGTTCATTATAAAATTCTGCAGCAAAAAGTCTCTTTATTTATAGATTTTTTAGGATACTTTAAGCATTTTTCTGATTTTTTTTTTTTTTTTTAAAAGTCCGATTTTTTTTTTGATTTTTTTTTTCAGTTTACTTATTTTTTTGTAACAGCCCTCTTTATTATCATTCCCTGGACCTCCTGTGAAAATTTCAGACATTTTCGCTCAGTAGTTTCTTTGCAAACAGCGTTTCATTTTCCCAGATTCATACAAATGGTTTTGCTAATTTATTCACTGCCTCCTCTACGTCACAGCTGCTTCAGCTCTGTGTGATTCGGCTCCTGTTCGGCTCCTGTTCGGCTTTTTCGAAGGTTAATCCAGATGTTTTTGCTTGTTTTCAGCGTGCATTCGGTTAGTTTTCGTCAGGTTTGCGGCAGCTTTTCCCTGCAATTCGGGGACCCTGTGCTGTTTGCTGAATACACCGCAGGGTCACCGAAATGCAATCGGCAAAAGGAACCGAATTGAAGAGAACGAAAAGTCACCGAACGTGCGGTGACTTTTCGAATCTCTTTGGTTAACCCTGAATGTTTCATTCCAGCTGAGCTTTCTCATGCGTCAAACACTTGAGTAAGGTCTGCTGGACTGAAACGAAGAGTCTTCCATTAAAATCCACCATTTTCTTTTGAGTGTCTGGTACTTTCTTCCTTTGTTATGGAATTGCTGTGGTTGCCCCCACTCGTCCCATGAGCACCCTGTGTTGTATTTAGTCCGCTACATCATTTGCTTTGCGTGCAGCTCCCACTTTTTAACTGTTGCTTACCTTATTGAACATAATCAGTACCAGTTGATGCTACCATTTAGTTTTGTGGCCAGTGGTCAACCTCCTTTAAGTGACCCCAATGCAAAGCATATGTGCCGTAAAGAGCATCGTGCCTGCAAACCCATTTTTCTTTGTGCATATTCACTGCATATTTCTGATTTCATCTCCTCGCGCACTGATTGAAATTTACATAGCAGTGTCCAAAAGCACAGCTTTCTAACGCCAGTCATTACATCAAATTAATTCCTAGCAGAGAAACCTTGAGCAATAATAAATGGAATTACATTTTAAAAACAGAAAATTCCATGAACCTGAAATTTTGGAGCTGGCAGGAATAAAATAATATCAAAGAAATATGCTTTTGATACATTTCGGCAGATAAGAGATAAAGGAGATGTACTTCATGAGTGAATTATAACAGAGAAATATAGGCCATATGGAATGAATACTTATTTTGGTCCTGTCACTCAAAGCTTGGTATTTGGCTTAGTCGCAAACATACCCGAAAGAAGTCTTCTTCAATAGGTTATGTCCGTTTACTAAAGGGATTTTATTAAATAATCACAGCATTACATGGAATGCACATTCATAACATTCGAATATTTGTGCTTATAGGACCTTTAATGCAGTCGGATTCTTTTAACATTTAACTGTAAATGCTTAATTCTATAAATTAAATTTAAAGTTTAACCCTTTCGCTGCTGAGTCATTTCACACCTCTGTGCTGAGCTCATTTTTACCTGTTTCGCACATCATGTTTAAACGCGTTTTGAAGTCACATTTTATTATACAACCCAGACATATTATATATCGTTCTTTCTGGCAGACTCGGCAGATTCATAATATATCATTATTATATGTATTTGTCATGTCCTGCCTGAATATTATAACAAAAAATGCAATACAAATTGAATTTTCAAATCATCTACATTGTGTAAAGTTGTTTTTTTTCACATTTTATCATGCGAACCTTTGTGGTTATATTTTCTATGGGGTGCGCTTTTTAAAAAAATTAGAAATGGGGACTCGCTACATTTGTTTTGGGTGAAATTACGTGTTTTTTAGCAAACGCCCCTATAGAAAAAATCTTTAGTGCACCATCATTGTTCACATTATAATTGAAATGAGAACAATATTGCTGCATTAATAAAACAAAAAACCTAAAAAACAGTTATTTAATTTATTTTTATTTTTACATTTTACATGGTCATGTTTGGTATCATTGGAAAGGCCATTCTCTGGCTGTTCCAATGATACCAAATATTAACCCCTAGCTCATTGGAACCCCCTATCTCCACCATAGGTGGCAGCTAAGGGTTAATTTCAGAACTGACATCATCCTGCTATGCGCAATGTCATCAGTCGTCAGGGGGATATCCCGGAAGCTTGGCCCACATCCAAGATGTCGGCCAGCTCCGGGAGAGGACCGCGATACGGTGACTGTTGGCGCCATATCGTGATCCAGGCCCCTAGGGGTTAAAGGCAGCCGCCGCTTGGAAGGGCAGGCTGTGCCCTTCCAAATGGTGCCTGCCTTTAGCTTGTGGCCCGCACGGATGGGGAGGGAGAGAGGTCCAAAGGAAC
The DNA here is from genome assembly GCA_009667805.1 of Leptobrachium leishanense. Classification (NCBI taxonomy): domain Eukaryota; kingdom Metazoa; phylum Chordata; class Amphibia; order Anura; family Megophryidae; genus Leptobrachium; species Leptobrachium leishanense. The sequence continues at coordinate 20,465,690 of CM019066.1, forward strand.
TTCCCCTCCCCTTCAGGCACCTTCCCTGCACTGGCGGGGGGGTGCCTGTAAAAGACGTCATCTCGCTGGCGGGATGATGTCTATCGTGCCCGCCTGGGTCCCGGATTCTGGACTGACATCGAGGATGTCAGCCCGCACCGGGGGGCCGTCGCGATCGGCCGGAATCCCAGCCGATCGGCGCTGCAAAGGGAGGACGCGCTCAGCACGTCCTCCGCAGTGAAGTGTACATGCGGCAGGACGCGCTGAGCGCGTCCTCCGCATGGCAAGGGTTAATGGACTTGCCCGAAAATCCCCAGAATGTGAAAGGTCAATGTGCTTATCATATTTTTCTTGATTTTTAATAAATTGCTCATCCTGTTGTGACAATTTATATTAAAATCATGTAGCAATATCTTACGGTTTCCTCCAAACTGCTTCTTTTACTTTCACTATTTAACGGCTATTGTATCAGAGCTAACAACACAGAGCCGCCTTCCATTCTCATGTAGATCAACTGACTTTAAGCTCACCCTCTGTCTGTTATACAGATTTTTGATATGTGTTTTTGTTGTAGCTTAATTAAACCAGTAAATCCTTTTATTTTACAACTTCCAGTGGAGTTTTGTGAGATTTAGTAGCTTCTAATCTGCCTGCTCTTCTCATGGAGGCAGCCATGTTTTTGGCTTCCTCTCTTTTGTGAGAAGGATTAAACATCTAGACTGTGTGATAGACAGTTCAGGGATGGGTTGGAGGTGATGGCGTATTTAGATAGCAAAGACGTTTGTTATATTAACTCTGAAAGGTGGAAAAGGTTTTTTTTCTCCCCAATCCCACTGCTGTGCTGAGCTGCAGTCCAAACTCTCACACACACATAATCAAGTATATTTATATACTACCCCCCCCCAAAAACCTCAGATATTTCTTTAGCTGACTCTTGCAGAAGGAATCACAGCAATGTAGGGAAGATTTAACATAAATCTGTGGGTCATTGCAAATGCTCTTAGTCTGTAGGGATTTTTAGTTCAGTGGCATCTCTGGGGGAGTGTCCCCTGCTCTGAGAGCCATAAATCCATCCCCAGGGAAACTGTAATGCAGCATGCCGTAGCACTGAGAGCAAACAATGAGCTCAGGGAGATTTCTTTACAAGGATTTTTGAAGAAACTATCCATCTGTCAGCAGTTTGACTAACACATAGACAGATTTGGAAGATCTTTTAAATAAGCTAAAGGTGTTTTGGGAACAATTGGTGCAGCTTTAGGAGACAAATCTTAGTAAATTGCAATTTTTCGAGTGTATGCAGAGGCGTATGCAGAGGTGTATCCATTTGATGTTGCCCTAGGCAAGTTCTTTCCAAACCTGTCTTCAAGTCAGATTTTAAAGATTATTTGGAGAAAGGCATGCTGAATTCTGCAGTCGATGAGCAGAAATGGATATCACTTGGATGCTCGAATGAGCGCTCAGCCAATTCCAAAGGCTCTTAATGTGAGCACATTGAGAGCCGTTAGAGGGAGCTGTATCCCAAATTGGCCCCCACTGCCAGGTCTCCATCCATAAAGCTCAGATCAGCATTCACAGATCTTACTTGTGCTCAAAACTAAGTCTCTGCTCTCCTAGGGCTGAAGCACCCCTCCACAACCCACCCTGTAGGGGAGATGGGTGAGAACAGACAGGGCAGTGTGATCGCTCACTTTACACTGACTGAGTGATCACATTGATTAGAGTTCACCTTTACGTTCCCTCCTCAACTTATTCTGGCTGCCATATACATTCCACAAGCAAAGACAAAGGCAAAAGTAGAATAACTGACTGCAAAATCATAATATTGTTGTAAAGAGAATCATAAATACTGCAAATTATATGCAAATAGATGCCTTTGTGCCAATGATCACTGATTCTTGACCTGATGTGATCCACCAGAAGGGGGGTTCCAGTCTAAATGTCTATGTCACTGTTGTATCCATGGAGTCCAAATGTAACAAAGGCATTGTGGCGGCTTCCCAAGACAGTATGTCTGCTCTGTTAATTGTTACAATAGAAATTGTTTTTCAAGGAAAATAAATAGCCTAAGTCTAATTTAATACAGAACAAACCATTACAGGACGGAATGTTCAAGAAACCAGCATCGACCTGAAATGTGAGGCTAAGTGTTGGTCTTCAAAGACTGAGCGATGAGCTGATACAATTGGCATAACTGATATGGGAGATGAGCTACCAAGACGAGACACACGGTGTTCATCATATGGTACCAAGTGAGCGTGAACGTCACATTATAATTTACCAATTCTTCAATTAACAACAGATCACTCTTTTCTTATTTAAGTGGCAATTGTAAATACGAAAGGAAATGAACAGAGAGAAAAGGTGGCCTGTGTCAGGCATGATGCCACGATCTTACCTTGTAACCTGTGTTGTCCTGGTCGGCACCATTCTGTTCCATCCATTGTCAAGGTACAGGTTGCTGATGTGGGTCGTTATTATTACGATTGTCCTGCTAAGTGTCATTCCGTCAACGTATCTCCCACTAGGCATCATGTTAATAACGCAGATTCTGTTTAGTGTCTAGACGTGCAACGCTTAAATGAGGTCTTATACCAAGTGTCCATATTGGACAAGTGTTTTTTTTGGCATCTGACGCCATTGTCTATTGTCAACCAATAGCTGCTTACCTTAGGGTATATAAGGTTTCATTGTTTACTGATTCACTGCCCTGTCATGGTTTTAGTTACACCTAAGGGCATTTTATTGTTCTTCTATGATAGTTTATGTACCGACCTTGGCTTTGCATCTGGGCTTCCTGTATTTCTCCCATGTTAGACCCTGGCTCTTGTTTTGTGATTTTGTGTGTATCTGGTATCCCGATCTCAGTCTGTTATTCCTGATTCTGTGTATTTCTGGTTTCCCATGGCTTGTATTACTGACTACTCTTTTTCTAACTTAGTTACCATCCATTCCACAGACCGGCCTTCCAGTTTAGGGTTTTCCTTTTCTAGTTGTGCGCATCTGCGTGTTGGACCACCTCTACACCCTGGCAGCATGATAAGAGAGCAGATGTAGAGCATCGTAAGAGTATGACTAGTGTGGATATTTTTTGGTGTGCAGCTGAATTCATTCATTCATTTAAAATAATGGTAAATTTAAAGGCATATTTTGTGATCACGCTGGGAAGAGGTTTATAGTATATGGTCATAATTCCCTTAGAATTTTTGGTTGAATGTTTTTAAGTATTTCCTGGTATTGACTGGAAAATGCAAAACCCAGACCAGACTGGGCCACACATTTAGCCCCGTATGGACCACGAGAACGTGGTTGATGGTTGGCCATGGTCAAGACTGACCTGTGGATGAGAGGCAGTGCAGATAGGTAGCATTGCACACTTCAAGGATCAGGTCCTACTTGACTATTTTGGAGTTTTGCTGTACAGTCTGACTCAAAGCTCTGGTTTGTGTTGCCGAGAAAGGAGATGTAGGACCATCGAGAACAACAGAAGGCCCTGCTTGTTTCCGGAACAGGAAAATTTTGTTTGCTTTTGAAACTAGCTGCCCTTGACCATTAAAGCCAACTCAAGATTTGCCCTGAATGACCAGTTGTTTGTTAGAAACTATGTAGAATTGTCTGGACGATTCCGATTTTCCCGAAATGGGAAGCAAAAAGGTTGTGAATCTCTTCCAACTGTCCCATAAAAAAGACTAATTCTCCCAAACACTTTAATTCCACATAGGATTACAAACCAACCCCATGTCAATTTGGGACAGTGCTATGAAAATCTAATTTGGAGCGATTTTGATCAATTCGGAGTTTTGTTTCCTACATGCAGGAGATTTAATTATTGACTTGCCTTTTGTATATTTCTATTCAAATGGCCGCAAACTATTTTCATCAAGTTTACTTGATATTTTGGGTGAATTACCCCCACTTTAGTCACCTTAATCATTTTTTTGGCTTGCAGTATAGTGAAAATTCTGATTGAATAAAACTACTGCTCTTTTTTTTTAAACACTCGCTGGGTGGCATTGGCTTGACTGGAGCATGCTCAACATATTGTTATTATTTATGATTGCTGAAATCATGCTTGGATGCTAGCCTATTTTATTTGTTGAAAATAGAAAACATCCAGTCATGGTTAGGAATTATTACTAATTTCGGCTTAATGATACCAACGGAATTAACCTCTTCCATCTCTCAAATCCTTTATATACATAAATAGGGTGTAAGGTTCTATAAATATAATTGATGAAATGAGCCGAGATTTCTGATTCTCAATTAATTGTTCACATCTCACACGTAACCTACCACTCAACAATAACTTTAATGTTAATGTTTTTTTTTATTTGTTTTTTTTATTTATTTTCCACTATTAATGATATTGAATGGTATAGTATAAAAAGAACAATGTAAAAAATTAAGAAAAGAAAGAGGAATGGGTACAAAGGTAAGACACCTTGATGTGTCTTACACCAGTAACTCAATAAACAGGAATCAAAGCATGCACTTTCGGTCAAATGTGTACATAGAAAAGTGAGTAGAAAGGGTTCTAGGAGGGTCACAATAGATGATCATCAGCTTCAGCACGAAGAAGGCCCAGTAGCTATGTTGAGTTAGACCACGGGCTTAAGGAATCAGAGGCATTGTGTAGTGAGTAGGGGGAGACAAACCCATGCTTAATATTAATGTTTGTATATTTATTTATTTTATTTATTTATTTGTTTATAAAGTATTTTACCAGGAAGGATACATTGAGATTTCTCTCGTTTTCAAGTATGTCCTGGGTTCAAGAACATTGAAATTTTAAAGTTGTTACAGAAATACAAAGTAATAAATGCAAGATATTAAAAACAAAACACAAATATACAGATTAACAGAAAATAAATCTGTAAGTAATATAGTCACTATGTTACATGTTTACAGGTGCATTCTGTATTGAGGTATGTTAATAGGGAGCTCTTAAGTGACTTTAGACTGGGGGAAGATTTGATGGCGTCTGGGAGGTTATTCCATAATTGCGGTGCTCTGTAGGAAAATGAGGATCGAGACACTGTCTCTTTGTATTGTGGTATTGCAAGTAAGGTGCTAGTCCTGGATCGGAGGTTATAGGATGAGGGAGCTGCTAGGGGAAGCAGTCTATTCAGATATGGTAGTAGCTTCCCAGAAAAGCTCTTAAACACCAGGTTGGAAAGGTGAAGAGTGCGTCTAGATTCCAGCGACGGCCAGTTTAGATCTTTAAACATGTCACCGTGGTGGGTCATGTAGTTATACTGTAGCACAAAGCGGCAGAATGAGTTATACAATGTAGTAAGTTTATGAAGGTGTGTTTGCGGGGCAGCTGCATACACTGCATCTCCATATTCAATAGCCGGCATAAGCATTTGTTGTACAATCTGCTTTCTTACTGCGGGGCTCAGGCAGAATTTGTTTCTGTACAGGGCACCTAGATTGGGGTAAAGTTTAGATGAAAGTTTTTTGATGTGGGGCCAAAGGATAGATTTGGGTCTAACCCCATACCTAGATATTTGAGAGAAGTGACTGTGGTCAGCGTGCCATTTGATTTTGTCCTGACACATAGATGGGGATTTTGCAATTTGGGTAGTTTAGGTTTTGTTCCAAAGAGCATCGTTACAGTTTTGTCAGTATTTAAAAAACGTTTGTTGTGTTTGATCCACTTTTCTACCTCTGGGAATTGTTCTTGCAGCACGGCCTCCAGCTGTGGGAGATTTGGTTTGCTGGTATAGATTACGGTGTCGTCTGCGTACATGTGTACAGTTGAGGCTTTGCAGACATTGGGCAGATCATTTATGAATATTGTGAATAGCAGGGGGCCGAGTATCGAGCCTTGGGGTACTCCGCACGTGACTGGGAGGGGGAGGGAGGAGCTGCCAGAAATGGACACATGTTGCGATCGGTCGGATACATATGATTCAAACCAAATTAGCGTGCGATCACCAATGCCAGAGTTTTTAAGTTTTTCTAACAAGATGCCATGGTCTACTGTGTCAAAGGCCTTGGCAAAATCAAGGAAGATGGCTCCAGTTAGGTCTCCTTGTTCCATGCCAGCATGGATATCATTGCAGACTTTTAAAAGGGTGGTTGTAGTTGAGTGGACAGAAGCCGGATTGATCTGGGGTTAAAAAGTTTGAAGATTAATAATAATCATGTATTTGTGTGTAGATGCATTTTTCCAAAATTTTGACATAACGGGGGAGCAATGAGATTGGACGGTAGTTGGATACCAAAGTACTGTCACCACTTTTATGGATAGGTACCACTCTTGCAGTCTTCCAGAGTTTGGGTATGTATCCAGTCGCCAGTGATTCATTGATGAGTGTTGCGACAGGATTTGCAATTGCCGGTGCACTGATTTTCAGCAGCATTGCTGGGATATGGTCAGGTCCAGACTGGTATTTAATTTTTTGATTATGGAGAAGTTTAGTAACGACACTGACAGATACTGGTCTAAAGTTGAATTTATCTGTGATATGGGGTCCATGCACGGTTGTAGGGGCCTGACCTGTGTGCAGCCTTTCTGTAGGTGTGTCATTCGTTAGCTTATCAATTAGGGTGGTGGCGCACCCAACCAAATAATCATTAAAGGCATTTGCAACATCTAGGGGTTGTTGCAGGGTTTGGTTGTTTACTTTGATAGCAGTAGGTTGGGAGTGGACGGGGGGTGCTTGTATGTTACTTATGATTCTCCAAAAATGTCTATGTATTTTTTTTGCTTTTTTTTAAATTCAAAGTTTTATTCAATGCAAAAGGTCATAAAGCAACCAACAGAGATGGCCTCGCAGGGCCAGAAAAACAAACTCAAAATGTCTCAGTGGGGGGGGGATATAAGAGGTGGGGAACAACAAATGTCTGCAGGTACATTCCGAAAAAATAAATCAGATTTGACTAAGCGCATAAGAGTAGAATAAAGTAAAAAACGTCTCCTGAAAAAATAAAAGAAAAAAAATAAAGGATAACTCTGCAGAAATTCAAAAGAAAGAGATGTCCTCGTAACGTGAGAAATAAAGGAAAACATAAAATATGCCCCTCTAAAGACATCTAATATAATGAAAGGGAGAAGGAGAAAACGGAGCAAGGGGTAGTGGCAAAGGCCAGTACAGTGCCACCCTTGGTACGTTCCCGCAAGCCCGAGGGATCACGGGTGGCCAAGGGGACAAGTGGCACTAGGCCCGGGGACTCGGGGGGGGGGCAAGTTGGCACTCCCGAGGAACCCCATAAATTTCTAGGGTTTGATATGTTGTTGTTTAGATTTTCATTGAAGTATTGGGCTGTAGTCATTTTTGTTTGTTTTGTGCATGCATTCTGGCATTTTCTGTACTCACAGTGATCGTTCATGGAACCAGCACTCTTGAAATTTGACCACAGTGAATCTCTAAGCTGGTACATTTGTGTAAGATCAGCTGTAACCCAGGGGAGATGGGTCCCTTCTACACGCAGTACAATATGTTGGCTGGGTTTGGGGGGATCATTATAATAATTAAACTATCTATAATATATTTATTGAGTCTTAACAAGGAAATAAACTTACCACATTGTATAACTCATTCTGTTGCTTTGTGCTACAATGTAACTACATGACCCATCATTGTGAGATGTTAAACGAGCTAAACTGGCCATCGCAAGAATCTAGATGCACTCTTCACCTTTCCAACCTGGTGTTTAAGAGCTTGTCTGGGAAGCTACCACCCTACCTGAATAGGCTGCTTCCCCCAGCAGTTCCCTCATCCTATAACCTCCGATCCAGGACCAGCACCTTACTTACAATATCACAATACAAAAAGAAAGTGTCTCAATCCTCATTTTCCTACAGAGCAGCACAATTATGGAATAACCTCCCAGATGCCATCAAATCTTCCCCCAGTCTAAAGTCACTCAAGAGCTCCCTATTAACATACCTCAATACAGAATGCACCTGTAAACATGTAACATAGTGACTATATACAGAATGCACCTGTAAACATGTAACAGTGACTATATACAGAATGCACCTGTAACATGTAACATAGTGACTATATACAAAATGCACCTGTAAACATGTAACATAGTGACTATATTCAGAATGCACCTGTAAACATGTAACATAGTGACTATATACAGAATGTGCCTGTAAACATGTAACATAGTGACTATATACAGAATGCACCTGTAAACATGTAACATAGTGACTATATACAGAATGCACCTGTAAACATGTAACAGTGACTATATACAGAATGCACTTGTAAACATGTAACAGTGACTATATACAGAATGCACCTGTAAACATGTAACATAGTGACTATATACAGAATGCACCTGTAAACATGTAACATAGTGACTATATACAGAATGCACCTGTAAACATGTAACATAGTGACTATATACAGAATGCACCTGTAAACATGTAACAGTGACTATATACAGAATGCACCTGTAAACATGTAACATAGTGACTATATACAGAATGCACCTGTAAACATGTAACAGTGACTATATACAGAATGCACCTGTAAACATGTAACATAGTGACTATATACAGAATGCACCTGTAAACATGTAACATAGTGACTATATTTCTTACATATTTATTTCCTGTGTTAATCTGTATATTTGTGTTTTTTTAATATTTTGATTTTATTACTTTGTATTTCTGTAACGACTGTAACATTTCAATGTTCTTGAACCCAGGACATACTTGAAAACAAGAGAAATCTCAATGTATCCTTCCTGGTAAAATACTTTGCAAATAAATAATTAAATAAATAAATATATGATTGACACCTAAATTAAAGCATTACAGCGTATGGGAAAAATCTGGATTGTGTCCCCCCTGGATAATAGTGGTGGGACGATGTTCTGTTGGTTGAGACCTTTGTTCTTAAACAGAAGATATTTTTGCCTCCCACCCAAGGCCACAATATTAGAGTTTCATTTTTATTTGCAAACAATGTAATTTGGCTTGATTTAAATCGAGACCTCTTTTTTTTTAATCTGTATTTTGGCCATTCTTTGATTCTGGAGGTTCAAATTGGGATTTACAGACATTTCGATTCCTGATAAAAATTTGGATCAAATATCGACTCTACCGGCTATACTTTTCAATGGAAATAACGTCTTTAGGCTAGGGTCAGACGAGCGTGATTTCTACGGACTGTACGTGCGTGCAGTACGGACATCGTCAGTACGGATGACGCAGTAGTGGTCACACAGTCCGTTTTTTCACTGAAGTTATTTTTGACGGATGTAGGAGGGAAAAATTAATTACAATGAAAAAACATTCTGTTCGTCAAAAATGCTGGACGTATAAATGCAGTCCGTCTGACCACGCTCCATCACTCACACACAAAGCTATGCAGAGGTTGCAGACGTGGCGCACTCCGCACGTCCGTTCTAGCAGTATTACGTTCTTGCCTAACCTGCGTCCGTTTGCCGCGGCCGTTGTGCGTCCGCAGGACGTACTTCATGTGTCGGCTCCAATGGGCTTTCTTTCATGCTATCACGGACGTACTTTTAGGCGCAATCACGGACGTGAACACTACGCTCGTCTGACCCCAGCCTTAGCGATTCAATTCGAGTTTATTGGTATGCTGATTTCCAAAAAAATATCATATTCTGAAAGAGGCTGATAAATGGCTTTTCAGATACTTCTAGAGCTGTTTAATGTTATGGTCCGGCTCTGACTGTATGGAGATTGTATGTTGGCAATTTGATCTTAGCGTATGGACTTGCGTGTTTTACTGTAAATCTTTGACATGCGAGTTTTTCTGTAAATCCTAAGCATGTGCATTATAAATTAAACCTTCGACTTGCTCGTTTTACTTTAATTGTGGAAATATTATTAATAATAATAATAATATAAGTAAATTATTTCAATGTGTAGAGCTTGGGCGGATCTGATACAGTCCTCAAGCCTTAATAACTATCCATAAACAGTGTTGATTCTGTTAACGGGCTGAGTATGTTTTAAAATAAAAACACACCTGTTTGGTCCCTCATTCCAGAAAGATTTAGATCTGACCAATTAATTAAATTTTAAGCAGGGTACGTTGTTGTTCCTGCACTTACTTGATACATCTAGGTGTACCTAGAGCTGAACTGACGTCAACACAACTCTTATGTTTATACACAAGCAGCACATTCCCTTTGAGATTACTTAAAAACGTAGGTGTGCGCGGATTGGTATGCCTGCTCGGTGAATGTTTCCTGCTTTCGACCTTCAAGGTCCCCATCTGCACTTTTGTTTTTTTTTCTTGTTTGGTGCATGAGAATTAACAGTATGTGGTTAGTTATATTAATAAATGCAACATGTAATACGCAAAAATATGGGCTGTGCACACATATGGGAGCTAACAACGATATTGTTCTGATGGTTTAGTCATTAATTAGTTAATAAAGTGCGTTCAGTGCTCTCCTGCAGTGCTTCGGTATATAAAATAGATGCCATGCTGTCAACACATGGAAATAAAGCTGACTTTCCAAAACAGAATGCCGGGAAAGGAAAAATAATGATGCCATGCCAAATAACCACATTTACATTTTCTTTATACTCTGTTTACTAAATGACATCATATGAACAGTCATATTATAGGTAGGTATGAATGCAACTGGAGAATCCCTACGCAAGGTTATAAAATGCCAACGTAAATAATGGCTTCCTGGAGGCTGTGTAAATCCACCTCTAGTGTATGCATATGTATTCCCAAGAAGAAGAAAATAACACAATGCAAAATAAGCAAACATAGATTGTGTACGATTACATTACATGCATTAATAGAGCATTATATCGACCGGCTTATTGATTGAAAAAAATCAAATGCAAATAGCACAGAAACATTATATTGGCAAGAAAGGACACCAATAAGTGCCAGTAAAAATCCATGTGATGTACTGTACATGGAGCATGATATAAGTGAAATTACTTTTACACAACAAGCAAGAGGCAAAAGGTGCAAAAATATTTTCTGTTTATTTACAATTTGTGAATTTAACCCCTTAACGATGGGTGGACATCGCCCTGGCAGGAGGGGGATAACGCCGGCAAGACATGCTGTTACACTTTGGCTGCGGCAGGCCTCTGATTCGGGCTGGCCCACGCAGCCGATGCACGCGGGGCGGCTGCGGGGAGGGGCCGAGGCAGCCCATTGAAGTCAGCACCCGCATCTTCAAGGCCCACCCACCGGGCAGACTTCATAGTACGTCTCATGGCATTAAAGGGTTAAAGGACAAGGGGTGGACTAGTCGGTTGGGCAAATTGGACCTGGGCCGAGGGCCCCGAGCCTAGCTGGGGGCCCAGGCATGGCCTTGCTTGCTGTTGTATCCAGTGGATGGGGCCGCCGGCTGATTGAGCCGCTGATTGAGCCGCTGTGTTATCAGCTCAGTTCGTATTCTACATATTTCTCATGAGAATTGTGGGAATATTAGAGACACGAACTGGTCCTAAGTGAGAAATGGACAATGTAATGTTTAAGGTTACATAGGCTGAAAAAAGACATGCGTCCATCGATTTCAGTCTTTCACACATCACCTACTGCTGAAAGAAGGGGAAAAAAACTGTTTGAAGCGCTCGCCAATATGTAACATACTGGGAAAATATTCCTTCTTGAACCCAGATGGCGTCAGACTTCTCCTTGGCTCATGAAGCTTTTACCCACATATTAATTATTATAACCCTTAATATTATGTTTTTGTAGGAAGTCATCTAGTCGTTGTTTAACAGTCTGCACAGTCTCAACAGGCAGAGAATTCCACAGCTTTATTGTTCTCACTGTAAAATAACCCTTCCTATGCTTTAGGCTGAATTTCCTTTCGTCCAGTCTAAATGGGTGACCTCGTGTCCTGCGTATAGTCCTATTAATGAATAGGTTATCAGACAATGGTTGATAATGGCCCCGTATATATTTATATAAGGTTATCAGATCCCCTCTAAGGCCCCGTATATATTTATATAAAGTTATCAGATCCCCTCTAAGGCGCCGATTCTCTAAACTAAACAGGTTTAAGCTCGTTAGCCTTTCCTCATAACTTAAATCTTCCATTCCCCTTATTAATTTAGTTGGTCTACACTTTTTCTAGTGCCATAATATCCTTTAAGACAGGAGCCCAAAATTGCACGGCATATTCAAGGTGGGTCTAACCATTGATTTATAAAGAGTCAAAATTATATTTTCATTCTGAGAGTGAATTCCCCTTTATTGGCTTGCTGGCCTTGGCGGCTGCTGTTTGACATTGGGCATTGTTACTTAGTTTGGAATCTATGATTATTCCCAAATCCTTCTCCTGCTTTGATTTCCCTAAATCAGTACCATTTAGGGTATAAGTTACTTGTGTGTTCTTCACTCCAAAGTGCATAACCTTGCATTTATCTACATTAAATTTCATCTGCCATTTAAGTGCTCAGCCCCAATATATCCAAATCCCTCTACAGCGAAGTAACATCCTGCTCACATTGTATTACTTTTCCTAGTTTTGTGTCATCTGCAAATACTGCTACATGACTTACGATGCCTATCTCAAGGTCATTTATAAATAAATTGAATAGTATTGGTCCTATAACAGACCCCTGAGGGACACCGCTTACCACTGGTGTCCATCTTGAAAATTTACCATTTATGACCACTGTTTGTACCCTATCTTTTATCCAGTTTTCTATCCAAGAACAAGAATTTTCATCTAGACCATTTTTTCTTAATTTAAATAGTAACCACTTGTGTGGAACTGTGTCGAAAGCTTTGGCAAAATCCAAGTAAATCACATCCACTGCAACCCCCTGATCTATACTTCTACTTACTTCATCATAGAATGCAAGGTGAAGGGTGTTGTTTGCTATGACGATATTTATGTTGTTACTATGTTGTTTTAGACTGTTTTTTAATTACAATTTCTCTGGGGTTCCAGGAAAATCACTTGTTTTGCTATTTTTATCATAGTCTCTGTGCCCATTGTGCTGAGAATTATTGAAGTATGGACATCGGTTTACGCATGCGCGGACATAATGTTATGAATGTGGATCGGCTATTCTTGAAGAGTTTTACGTTGAGGGAGGATGCTGATATGGAGTGATGTATGGGTCAGGAGGTACACGCATGCGCAGCCCGTGAAGAGAGATGGTTGAAGACTGAGGATGGAATGGATTAGACGCATGCTCAGTGTAGATGAAAAGCTGGAGAACGCCGGAAGAGATCAGTGCAGAATCCGACGGATAAGAATTTGTCTCTGATTGGGGGGGGGGGCTATTTATTAGTGTAGGTTGTTGGTTGTATTAATGAGACTTTTTGGTTTGTTCGTGTTATACTCCCTGATAAAGTCTTAAGAGATGAAACGCGCAAGAGTGGGGGATATATGTTACTGGGATTTTTATTTTCTATAAGCTATCAATAAATGGTTTTTGTTTCATCTACAGAGTCCAGTTCCAATTTGCGGCGTGTGTTCCGTAATCCAACTGATCCAGTGACACTCCTTGTACCTAGTGGTGAGACCAGTGAAGTGCCTTAATAGCACCAATATGCTTTCAAGTATTAGTTGTCTGTGAGTGCAATCTGTTGCAGGAAGGTCGATATATTTGTATGCAGTCCGTACTATTTTTAGTTTTTGTATTTTTTAAGTTGAGATTATTCCTCTTTTTTATTTAGTGTATTTTCTATGTTTGAAGAAGGGGCCTGGAGCTATAGCTCTAATAACCTCTATGTTAATCCATGTGCTGTCATTTACCCTGGGGAAAATTATTGTCCTTGTGTCTACTATAACATTGTCAATTCAGGCTAAATTTGGCAGGTCCAGAAATAGGCATAACCAATTGTCATGATAAATTAGACTTGTGAAGTTTTTTTTTCGGTTCGATTCGGTTCGTTCAGATTTTGTAAATTTTCGTTTCGGCTTGTTTCAGCCGATTTCCGTTTCGGTTCGGTTCGTTTTCGGTTCGTTTTTCGTGTCGACTTTTTTTTCGTGATTTCAGAAATTTTCGTGTTTTTCAGAACGTCTGTTCTCCTCGTTTCAAAGTGTCTATTCGTTTGACGTAAACTAATGATTTTTCAGATCCGATATTTCTGTCGATAAGATAATTCTGTCGATACGATAATTCTGTAATTGAAATTTCTCATGTTTTACAAGAAGGGTACATTGAGATTTCTCTGGTTTCCCGGGAAGGATACTGTGGCGGGATGGAAGTCCGCCTGCGGTCCTGCTCTATCTGACCCCCCCTTTGATGGCGTCCAGCCCGACTACCGAGTGGCACGGCACTCGGCGTCTCGAGCGGCCTGGAGGATGAAATGGAGTTGGTCCGGCGTATGGAGAGATGGTGCGGTGTTGCCTTGGGGATCCCGTTCCTGGGTTGAGTGGTGATGCAGGAGACCGCTGAGTGTCTCCTGCAATAGTGATTGTAGCTCTGAAATGAAGACACCAGACGCGGCTGTATGCTTTAAAACAGTGAACTGAATTTTATGGGTTTCAACAGGGTCTTTTATACAACTTCACACAAACAGATTACCAACTCCCCCACCCACACAACCAGCACTGATTGGCTCCTTTCCCAGCCTCCTGTTCCCTATCAGGTTCCTTTCAGCCTTCCCATTGTCCAGGGATTAGGCAGATGAGGTCTTGGAAAAGCCTCCAATCAGCTGGCTTGCTGTATCCTCTATTTTGCCCTTTCAGGCTCCCCCATTGTCCAGGGGATTAGGCAGATGAGGTCTTGGAAAAGCCTCCAATCCTCTGGCCCACTGCATCCTCCATTTTGGGGCCTGAGATCCTTTCTTCTGTGAAACCATGCTGGGATGAGCAAAATGGCGACGGGGAAAAACACATACAAACGGTTTCTTTCATACTTTTACAGTCACATCATACAGGGTACATTTTTATTACATCACACCAATAAAACCACATCTAGCAATAAAATAAGAGGTCCATAGGCTCACACGCAAAACCAAAACGAAAACAGGAAAAATGGTCTTTAAAAAGGGTTCAGTCTTTAGTCCTGTGGCTCGCTGAAAAGAGCTCTCATGTCCGTTCCGTGACAGATACATTGAGATTTCTCATGTTTTCCAGGAAGGATACATTGAGATTTCTCTGGTTTTACAAGAAGGATACATTGAGATTTTTCTGGTTTTACAAGAAGGATACATTGAGATTTCTCTGGTTTTACAAGAAGGATACATTGAGATTTCTCTGGTTTCCCGGGAAGGATACACTGAGATTTCTCTGGTTTCCCGGGAAGGATACATTGAGATTTCTCAGATTTCCCGGGAAGGATACATTGAGATTTCCCATGTTTTACAAGAAGGATACATTGAGATTTCTCTGATTTCCCGGGAAGGATACATTGAGATTTCTCATGTTTTACAAGAAAGATACATTGAGATTTCTCTGGTTTTCCAGGAAGGATACATTGAGATGGGAATGATACAAAATTACAGAATCAGCGATATAACCGAAAAATACATTGTCTGAAATTACTGAAATGGAACCGAAATCAGGAATGGAGCCGAAATCACGAATGGAACGAAAATGATTTTCGATTTTACACATTTCCAGTCCATTCGAAAATTCCGAAAAGTTTTCGTTTCGGTTCGGAAATTTGTTCGGATCTGCCGTTTTCGGATCTGAAAACTTTCGGAAAATCTGCCGAATCCGAATGCACGACTCGGGAAATTTCGTGAAAATTCCGAAATTCCGAAACCTGAAACGCACATCCCTATGATAAATGTAATGAGAGATTTTCTCCTCTCACAATATTTTATCTTATCTGAATTTCACCCTGGTTGCATCCAGCCATTTTTTTTTTTAAAAACAATTTTTTTTAAGTGGTACTGATTTATCATTTATAATTTTATGTAAATTTTTATTTCAAGAAAGGCAACACAAAAGGGTGACAGGTAAAAGTATTTGTTTATTCATATTTTTAAAGGTATGAGAACCATGTATTGTTTGAAGAACCCAACCCTTCCCCAAAAAAACAAATGATTACAAAATGACCTTTCCTTTTATGGTAAAAAAAAAAGGACAGTTTGATTTGACAGACCTCTAGCAGGATGTAATATTTTTCACTGGCAAATATCTGAAAAATTTAATGTTTTGCATATTTTTCTTTGTTTTCCCAATATTATGTGTCACCCACCATGTTTTCCAATCTAAACCGGTGCTTTTTTTTTTTTAAAAAAAATAAATAATATTTTGTTTTCAACGTCAGTCGTAACATAGTACATAAAAATTTGAGAATATGGCACATTTTTCAAATATGCAGTTTAAAAAAAATAAAAAAATAAAAAATTTAACTGCTCGTCTGCGAGATAATGGAAAGAAATGTGCTGATATCAGATACATTTTTGGCATCTCGGAAACGTGGGCCACGACGGGTTTGCCAAAAGTACATAACTTTCTAATGTGTGGCATTCTCATACAAGTGTTTAGTGGTGGTGATGACAGTACAGGCCGCTTTTGGCCAAGGCAGATGTAAAAGGTTTATTGTGCAAATACCTGAAATATATCATTTTCAATTTGTCTAGCAAGCAAAAGATACAAATTACGAGTTTTAGAATTTACTGCTGAGTAATAATAAGCATGCAGCTTGCGCTGTCGTCCAAACTTTCGAAAGATCTTGGAAAACATTCATCTGGAAAAAGGTTGTAGGGGGAAGCTCGCAATCATTAAAATCATGTTGAACATTGTGTTTTCAATGCAATTAAACTGTTAATTATCAGTTAATCTATTAAAAAAATCAACTGAGGGCGCCGTTTCAAGATGAGCAGTAAAATGATAGCGGTGTCTTGTAAAAATACGAGGGCTGTACCGAACGTATTGCGAAAGTGGGCATGACTTTTTTGGTAGTTGATGTGGGTCATTAAAATTGCAAATGTGGTTGGAGAGACTCTTCCTCTATACAAAGGTACTACTCAACATAGACTCGATTAAATTGAAGCATCTGCACCATTGTTGAACCCTACTTTCGAATCTTCTGTGAAACGATGATTCATATAAGTGGTCGCAGATGATGGTCTCCCACTGCTCAGTTTGTCTTCAGAGTTGGATTACTCTTCTGTAAACTTTTTCATCCACCTGTGCAGATTGCGCTTGTCCATAATGTCATCTCCGTACACATTCTGTAGCCTTCTTTGGATGATGGACACCCTACATCCCTCTTTTGTCCAGAACTCAATGATAGCTCTGTAGTCTAGTGGTAATGTCTCGGCTCTTCAACTATGGAGAACATGTTCAAATCCTGAACGTAATGTCCGAGCCGTGCATCCCACACTGGTCAGACATTCCGATCGGGATATGAACTTGGTCTGCATAGTTGAAGAGCAGAGACATTAACACTAGACTACAGAGCTATCATTGAGTTTTTGACTACCAGAGCTATCATTGAGTTCTCCTCCACAACCATGGGGAAGCAAATCTCGACTGTACAGAAGCAGGTTCAACCTTATCATCACGTTGCCGCTCCACAGTCATGAAAAGCAGACTTAGATCACACTCAGAAGACCTCATCAGAAAGTATCCTTGGACAAGATACCTAACGATATGCATGCGTCTACCTCACAGTACGTGCAAAAACTCTCAGAGATTATAATTTCCCTCAGGGGAACAGGCTCCCTCCTGAATCATGCCATATTTTCTCCATACAGCAATCAGATCTTCCTCACACTCACAGAGCTCACTGAACTCCAGTTTTCCACTCTGCAGCCCCCCCCCCATGCTCCCCATCCACCCTCCCACCCAGTCCCGGTCCTAAATGGCAGCTCTTCATTCCAGCTGCTTCCACTTTTAACTCTGATAACCCTTAAATTCAAGCTTCTGTTCCTTCCCATGAAAGCCCTGCTATATTATTTCTGTTGATGTCCAAACCAAATAGTTTTCTGAAGAAAAAAATTCACATGGATCTGAATTTTTCCGATTAAAATCAGGTAGGTTCAAATATAATCGGAAAAATTTGGATTCAATCGCTATAGTGAAAAATTAGAAATTAGCAAATGGTAGTCCTAAAACTAGCCCTAATTTAACCATACAACTAACCCTAGTGCTAATCTTAGAACACCAGAAACTGTAACCCTAGCCCTAACCCCAGAACTAAACCTAGCACTAAACCTAAACCTAAGCCAAATATAGCCCTAACCCTTGCCCTAACCATGACCCTAGCTCCCCTAACCATTTTTTTAATGTATTATGCATAAAGGTTCTGATTATTCCGAATCGACTAATTACGATTATTTCCGAATTCAATATTTTCATATTCCGAAACAGTAGAAATCGAGTCAAATTTTTCAGCGCTGACCATGTCTAGTAAGGGGTGGGTCGCCGGCAAGGGAGGAGTAGTCTCTTCTTCCCCTTTTCTCCTCTTCCACATTTTATTTTTTACTTGAATTAACTCTCTCTAAACCCCCTTTTTTGAACATCCCATTACTGGGTCGATCTATTAAGATTGCATTTAGATGACCACTTTGTGAACAGTATGATATCTTTGTAAAACTTTAAAAAAAAAATGTATGAATGAAAAAATATAAATAGAGGGGAGAAAAGCCTTATGTGATCCAGAGCCTTATCACTTTAGAAAGAGCTCTACAAATTGTGACTCATCACCTGTTACGCCTTCAGATGGGAAGATCTGACCTACTGTACTATATTCTTTGTACAGTATCTCACAGAAGTAAATGCACCCCTCACATTTTTGCAAATATTTTATTATATCTTTTGATGTGACAACACTGAATAAATGACACTTTGTTACAATGTAAAGTAGTGAGTGCACAGCTTGTATAACAGTGTCAAATTACTGTCCCTCAAAATAACTCAACACACAAAGCCATTAATGTCTAAACCGCTGCCAACAAAAGGGACTACAACTCTAAATCCACTGATATCCAACATGTCTATATAATGTATACAAATAAAATAAATACAATTGAATAATCAAATCCTTTTTTTTTTTGTTTTAAAAGTAGCGGCATCTTTTCTCTTATGAAGTTAATAATTAAGCTGCAACACATTTATTTTTTCATATACATTTTAATATTTAACTATTGTAATAATATATTTATATATCTAAGATATTATTATTATTTTAATAATAATAATCCACAATGCCCCACAACACGGAAACTTGTAAAGAAACAAAATCTTTATTGCATGACCGACGTTTCAGTCCCGAAGAACTTTTTCAAAATAAAAAACAAACAGAATATTGATATGCTATGAATACACTATATATGATATAAATACACTAATTATTTTAGTTAAATACCTGTCAATAATATATTTTATTATACAGTTGTGTTCAAAATTATTCAACCCCCACTGAAATTGAGTGTTTTGGCCAGTTTGACATTGATTTTGATCATTCAGTCATCTTGCTTACAATTAAATCAAAGAGGCACGTGTAGGTCAGACAAATATAACATAACATTTATAATGAAATAACCACAAATGTCTTTTCTGTGCTCACATCATTATCAGTTTTATTCAACCCCCAAGTGACATTCAATCTTAGTACTTAGTACAACATCCTTTTACAGTTATAACAGCTTTTAAACGTGAAGCATAGCTTGACACAAGTGTCTTGCAGCGATCTACGGGTATCTTCGCCCATTCGTCATGGGCAAAAGCCTCCAGTTCAGTCTCATTCTTAGGCTTGCGCACTGCAACTGCTTTCTTTAAGTCCCACCAGAGGTTCTCAATCGGATTTAAGTCAGGTGACTGCGATGGCCACTCCAAAATGTTCCAGCCTTTAGGCTAGGGTCAGACGAACGCATTTTTCACGTTGTCCGTGAAAAAGTGCGTTCGAACGAATGGACGTATTTTTTCACGGAATAGGCGATAGCGGTCATACGATGCGCATGTTCGTCCATGATTTTGTACGGATCATCAATAAAACACTTTTTGTGTCTGGACGTTATGTTAGCCGGACATCAGCAGCGTCTGACGTCTCCTAATCACACACACACGCTGCTATGCGGCCGCAGCGCACTCTGTACGTCAGTAGTAGCGGTTTGACGTTCTATAAAAAATGTGTTCGTTTGCCACTTGCGATGCGCGGACGGACTTTCGTGCGGCCGTTCGTCGTATGTTCCCCGGCATTGGACGTAATTTGCTGCTAGCACGGCCGTGATTTCGTGCGGCTAAACGCACGTTAAAACTGCGCTCGTCTGACCTTAGCCTAAATCTGCAACCATGCTCTAGTGGACTTGGAGGTATGCTTGGGATCATTGTCCTGTTCAAAGGTCCAACGTCTCCCAAGCCTCAGGTTTGTGACGGACTGCATCACATTGTCATCCAATATCTCCTGGTACTGAAGAGAATTCATGGTACCTTGCACACGCTGAAGCTTCCCTGTACCTGCAGAAGCAAAACAGCCCCAAAGCATGATTGACCCCCCCCCCCGCCATGCCTCACAGTAGGCAAGGTGTTCTTTTCTTCATAGGCCTTGTTCTTCCTCCCCCAAACATAGCGTTGATCCATGGGCCCAAACAGTTCTAATTTTGTTTCATCAGTCCACAGAACACTATCCCAAAACTTCTGTGGTTTGTCCACATGACTTTTGGCATACTGCAGTCGACTCTTCTTATTCTTTGGAGACAGCAAGGGGGTGCGCCTGGGAGTTCTGGCATGGAGGCCTTCATTACGCAGTGTGCGCCGTATTGTCTGAGCTGAAACTTCAGTACCCACATCTGACAAATCTTTTCTCAGTTCCTCAGCAGTCACACGGGGACTTTTCTCCACTCTACGCTTCAGGTAGCGCACAGCAGTCGAAGTCAGCATCTTCTTTCTGCCACGACCAGGTAGCGTTTCAACAGTGCCCTTTGCCTTGAATTTGCGAATGATGCTTCCTATGGTCTCTCTTGGTATGTTTATCATCTTTGCAATTTTCTTATAGCCATTGCCCTTCCTGTGAAGGGTAATCACCTCTTCTCTTGTCTTCCTGGACCATTCTCTTGACTTCACCATGTTTGTAACCACACCAATAAATGTCTAGAAGGAGCTGAGTATCACAGTCATTTTAAAGCTGCCTAATTGGTGCTTATTATGCTTTATTGCTGCTCCGTGACATCCACAGGTGTTTTCAATACCTGATTGAAAACACTTGAATGAACCTCTGTTCTTCAGAGTGGTGGTCTTTAAGGGGTTGAATAATTGTGTCAATGAAGAATTCACAAAAGAAACATTTACTACTGTATTACAAAACCAATTGATGTCATTTTAGTTGCATATGGTTCTTTAAAAAGTCCTTGTAGGATTTCATTCTGAATACAATTACAAATGTACACTAAATTCCCTAAAACCCTTTACAGCATTGGGGGTTGAATAATTTTGAACACAATTGTATATACACACACACACATTAATATATAACACATTAAGGACCCTATTACAATCCTCATGCAGCGCATTTGCGTGCGTGCAAATGCGCTTTTGCGTGAGGACAAAACCATTTGTGCGGAACGTCGTATTACGACGTTCGCGCAAACGATGCGCGTTAGCGTCTACCGCGATTGACCCTGCGCGAACCCAGCGTGAGCGCAAGTGCGTGCACGCATCCCATACTTACCATTGTCAGCGCGAATGCGTTCGACCGGATGTTATTACGATCTTCGCGAAATGTCGTACGAACGACGTTTGCGCGAAGTATCGTAACGTCTTTGAAAACCCGGTGTTAAATTACAATCTCAATGTTCTGGCCGAAACGAAATGAACCTGCACCAAGAAAAAAATACAGCACAGTACAGTTACACATTCTACACATACCCAAACAATAAAATTAATAAATTGTTTAATTTTTTATTTTTGTTGCAGCACATATACGCAGATTGACTTTGACAGGCGCAACAACCGAAACCTAACAAATGGTGGTTCTTAATTCTGATTGGCTGAATCCTGTGAAAAAACAGTCTGCCCACCGATTCCTGCACGTAACGGTCATTTGCGCCCGGCTTTGCGCTCGAAAAACATGAAGGCTGAAAAACTGCTCTCGGATCGTAATACCGCGTTAATTTGCGCGCGCTAACGTTTTTTGCGTGCGTAAAAAAATTTGCGCTGTGCGAGCGCATTTGCGCGAAGATTGTAATAGGGGCCTAAATATAATAGTTTTTGAGTTTTATTGCTGTGGTGCTTTGTGATATGTGCATGCACACTGCACATTACTGTGAGATTTGTTACTGTGGAGCTCTGACAAACTCATACACACCACACATTACTGTGAGTTTTATTGCTGTGAAGCTTTGTGATACACTCATTCACACCACATATTACTGTGAGTTTTATTGCTGTGGATCTCTGTGATATGCTCATACACACTGCACATTACTGTGAGATTTATTGCTGTGGAGCTCTGTGATACGCTCATACACACATAGTACAGGAGGGGTGGGGTCGCGCCTATTCCCCAATGGGGCGGCTGCAACCACCAAATGCATCCAGCCCAACAACATGTGTGAAACATAACAAAGAAAAAAATGTCATCTTCGCTTATTCCCATTATACCGTGTGAAACTAAACACAATTAGAGGTTTGGTTTCTTATCAATGGCCATTATAAGACTAAGCTCGCCCGCCAGCATCAAGGCACCTCTAATGAGGGCGAGTCCTATCCAAAAATGAAACCACAGGCTGCTGTATAGCAAACCATACCTGCTCATACTGCTTGTCAAACATGAGGTAGACTGATGGGCCTTTATTTATGCTCCCCCAGAAACAAAATCCACTTTGGGATCAAAAACAAAGACACGGAGCAGGATCTTGCTACAGGGATGACCTGGCTGGAAGTACATTGAAACATACATAGTGCAGGAGGGGTGGGGTCGCGCCTATTCCCCGATGGGGTGGCTGCAACCACAAAAAGGTAGACTGGTGGGCCTTTATTTATGCTCCCCTGTAATGCAGGGTTTGGATCCCCTGTGAAGTGTGTGTATGGAACCCAATGGCAAGCTATGGATAAGGAAATCAGGAGGCGATGGAGAGTAAAGTAATGTTTTAGTGAACCATAAATAGTAGTTGAAGTCCAGAAAATAATACAGTCAATAAGGTTGGAGTGGAATTCGTAAAAACAAAGTCCCAGGAAGAACAACGGATAATAACGAGGATGATGGCGTGGTCGATGGTACAATCCGGGTCGAAGAGTGTAGAAGGCGGCGTAGTAGGTGGCACAATCCGGGTCGAAGGGTTGAAGAAGGTGGCGTAGTCGATGGCACAATCCGGGTCGAAGGGTTAAAGAAGGTAGCGTAGTCGGTGGCACAATCTGGGTCGAAGGTTGAAGAAGGTAGCGTAGTCGGTGGTACAATCCGGGTCGAAGGGTTAAAGAAGGCAGCGTAGTCGGTGGCACAATCCGGGTCGAAGGGTTGAAGAAGGTGGCGTAGTCGTTCGCACAATCCGGGTCGAAGGGTTGAAGAAGATGGCGTAGTCGTTGGCACAATCCGGGTCAAAGGGTCAGAAGAAGATGGCGTAGTCGTTGGCACAATCCGGGTCGAAGGTTGAAGAAGGTGGCGTAGTCGTTGGCACAATCCGGGTCGAGGGTCAGAAGATACGTGATCAAGGAATACGAGGAACTCTAGAAAACTGAGGCGGAAGGCACAGTAGAACCTGGATAATGTGCTGGGAAGGAAGGCGGATTTAAATAGGGTTCATGGTATCATGAGAATATCTCTCACCTGGTTCTCGTAGGTGGAGTTGAGGTACCTGGATCTTTGATAGGTCAATGGGAGGCATTCGAGGATCTCCAGAGCAGGTGTCCCGCAGTACCCTTAATCGGCCAGCCGAGGGCGCCAGAGTACCTGATTTTAAACTACATAGGAGGGTCTGTTCTCGCGCGTGCGCGCATTCCTTTACAGGGCTTGGATCCAGCCGGCGGCGTGGGGCGTCTCCTGGCTCTTCCTCTCCATCCTGCGGACCGGAACTCGGAGCAACGCGCCACGAGGGACCTCGGGTGAGTAGGGAACCTCTCCCAGCATGGCGGTGTGGGTCGGGGGAAGGCCGCGGAGCGGGGCATGACATCCCCTCACACACACTGCACATTAAAACTGCTGAACGAAAATTTCTGGAATTTACATATAAGAGCCTATGAATGATAATAAAAAGGTCTGTTACAGAAAAAAGAAAAAAAGCTTTAAAAAAAAAAACGGAAAAGGGATTTTGCTGGAAAAATCTCTAAAAATGCCTAACAGATCCTAAAAAAAAATCAATAGACTTTTTACAGCAGATTAAACCAGGAATATTTTTAACTTTGAAGCCTATGGGATTCTCCTGAATAAAGCTGCCGAATTGAACCACCGAACAACTGGGCACATCGGCAACTTTTCTCTGCTGTCCGGTGTCTCTGAATAGATTAACCTTTGCTTCTCTATGGGGGATTTCACTGCCTTCGAACAGGCACTGTACTTGCTGGCAGTTCGCCAAAATGTTGGAAATTGCCTTCTCTCTGAATAGCCGAATGACCCTAAAATGTCACCGTATGGGGAAATTCCCTGTTTGATGACATTTCGGGGCTAGATCGGCACTCTCTGAATAACCCCTCAAGTGATTTTCCAAACACTCACTGACAGGAACCAGTGCTTTTCTGGAAAATCATTTTTAATTAATCATCCAGTAAGGAATATTTGGGCATATTCCCAGTGTATTACTTAATGTAATAACTTATTTGGCAGGCAGATGTCCCCATCTACTGGCCAAAAGACGTTACTGCAGTTAGAACTGCAGTTTGTGTCTCCGTGCTTCGACTGGGGAAAGCCGATATATATCAGAGCATTCCCTGGATGATTTTAAAGAGTTTTAGCACCTTGGGCGTTATGTCCACAGGCTAAAATTTCAGAAGTACCTTGTGGAATCCAAAAGCAAATGAAATGTGTTTGCAACAAACAAATTTAATTTGAAATCATACAGAATAGACCCTGATGATATTAACGCGATATCGGGCTGCCGTGTCTGCTACCTCTGATCATGTATACGCGATTGCGGTAGTTAAGGGGTTAAGCAGTTTTGAGTCCCTTTGTTCTATATTCCTGCAGTTCTGGTCCAGTTTCTACCTACCTATTTATGTGACCTCTTGTTTGTATGCAAAAGGATACAACACGACTTGTTTACAGATTCCTTGGCCCCTAACAGCTGCACCGGATAACCGTCCATGTTTTGGCAACGTGCACAACGTGTACAAAGAGATGCATTTTTAACACTTCACCATAAAACGCTGTCAAGCTATGAATTTACAAACAATATTTGTTTTAAAATGATACGTTTTCACTGAAACCAGATAAGTACCAGAGAGCATTTTACCAATTACAACAGATTCGTAATAGCTCGGAGAAACACGATCGGCCTATTTCATCGAAATGCACAGAGTAAACCTTGGAGTGAGTGGGTGGTTGAAATCCAAATGAGTGTTTTATTTTAGTTCTACTCGCATGAATGTTTTAGCTCGCTGAACGTGCAGTTTGTTTCCAGTCAAAGCAGTATTCAGATATTTTCAATTAACCTTTTATTTGATATTTTATGTTTCCTGTCATAAAATCGTAAAACATATTAATTGCTCCTGTGATGTTTGTTTTTGGAGTACAGATGGTCCTCCTTGCATTTTTTATTGTGATGTTTCCAGAGATATCCCAACGAAGATGAAGGGTGAGACGGCAAACAACCTCTTGTTATATCAAAAAGAAGTCCGGATGGCGAGTAGCGAGAAGGAATTGAGCGCTTTTCTAACAACAACAAAAAAAAAGGGAAAAAAAAGGCAAGAAAAAGAATACAGTAAGTCATAAACGCGTTTAGAAACAGATGTAACTGAAAAAAAGTCCGAAACGTTTTAAGTTTTAAATATATGAGAAATAATTAAAGGGACACACTGCGCACTGTGACCATGCGATGTAAAGTGAGTGGTCACAGTGCCCCGAGCAGCTGGCTGATTCAGCCCTCCCAGAACAGGGGCTTGACTCCTCCTCGAAGTTCGTATCAGCGATGGCCGACCAAAGTTTCAAGCTCCAGGACCAGGAAGAAGAAACCATTTGGTTCAGACTTCCCTCTCTTCCTGGTATTATATAGCCTGGAGGTTCTCTCTCCCTGCCCTGTGGCCATGTGACATGCTCCAGCTTCCTGCAAGCCTGCGGCATGTCACATCCGGAGGATTAGAGACCAGGGCTGCACTGCATACAAGGCAAGTTGTAACAATAATTAAAAACAGGAGGGGGTGCCGAGGGGGTCGGGAGGAATAAATGTTTAACCCTTCCACTTCCTCTCATTTTAACCCTAGTATATCCTTTAGTTTCCTAAAATATACAGTTGAAAGGTTCATTATTTATTTCGGAATGTTCAACAGCTTAAAGTTTAGTATGGCGAAAAACGATGGCACAGAGGTGTCAAAAACATGCAATAATTTTATTAACAAAAAAACCGCACTGATAAAACCAAATAGAAAGGTACGTACTGTATATATGGAGTAGCAGCACCTCATAGGAGTCCACACTGGCGACAGCACACCCAGAGAGATGAAAGTATAATGGAGGAAAATATAATCATGGCTCTATCTAAATACCTTGGTGGTTCAAGCCGCCTACACACCTCTATCTATAGAGAAATAGAATGCCAGGGTTGTCCGCACAAAACCCCCATACCAAAGAAAGAAAGAGGGATAGTTTAAAAACAATAAGAGACTGACATAGCTCGATGCGTTTTTCGCCCGTTACGGGCTTAATCCTGAGCTGTGAAGTTTAGTATGGTCTAAAAAATATAACTAGTATCGGGATAGCTATAGGCCCAACACACAATGAAAAATAAAGAAATAAAGGGAGAAATCCCTATCTGATAGGCCGGTCCTTATAATGGCCAGTAACTACTATCTAAAAACAGGCAATAAATGAGCCACAGTCAGGGAAAAAGAAGTAGACAATATCCAATAACAAGGTAGTATAGAAATGTGAGGTTCTGGCAGCGGAGATTGTTTCATACAAATTATCTTTATCTCTAATTACTTACAGGGGATTTCTTTCCACACTTTGCTGCCCGTAAACAAGGAGGATGTGCCCGACACCCAAGAGGACACTCAGAATACAGAAAGTATAGATGATCCCCCACGGCACATCAATTAAAAAGTATACATATACACCCTGCATTTCAGTCTCCCATTTTCGTATATATTTGTAGCATACTAAAAGGATAGAAAAAACATATAAAAAACTCTGTCCTTATCTTTTTACCAAATGGACGGTCCAAATTAAAGTCTCAAGGTATCGGTTCAAATAATTTCCACTATAGCTGGGCTAATGGAGATGATCGGCCTTTCTTCTCACAGTATCATCATCACTATCTGTTTTCTCAAAGAATTCATCTTGCGTTGTATTGTCGACAAAAGGAGAAAAAGGCACATTGCGCAGCACACAGCGGTACCATCCCAATATTCCCCTTATAGGGTACTTACACTTTAAAGAGCCCCTGTCCTGGTTCTTGGGTAACAGCCATTGAGACTTTTCAGGTAGCTTCCAACCTTCCTGCTCGTCTTCCAAAGTGCTGAGAGTAGCAGGACCAGAGGTCTGGCACTGTCAAAAATCTATATGGAGTAGTCTTCATTATCACCAAGAAATTAGGAAACAAATCACTGGTGTCCCAACTGGGATTTTGGTTTGCGCCTTTCAGGAAACGCTCCCCAAAGTCTCTGTACAACAATATCCAATAACATAAGCCGTGGTCTAGGGTAGGAGAAGTATGAGTAGTCACAAGAAAAGCCAAAAGATTGGTACACAGAAAACAACAAGATATATATCGTGCTTAAGGTCAATTATAATGAAACCATGACAGAGTGAGGAACATCTAGGCCAGTTGAGGTTAAATAAGTAACGAATTACGCCTATTGGGCAGCATCAGATCTGAGCAACAAAATGTGAGCATGTGTCGCAAATGAGAAGACAGCGTGTTATTACGAAGTGCCATATCAGGTGTGAATAAAGCCCTGCAGCAAATGAGTGTTCCTCATCATTATGGCTAAATCGATGCAATGGCTACATGAGATTAACATGGGAAACGATGCCGACCTTATTGCAACAAGGGATGAGCTTTACAGCATAGAGAATAATGCCGACCTGGCAACACTGAGTCACAGCAACTAGTTATGTTTTTAACTTTTTTTCACTTTAGTGAAGGAGAATTTTAGAAACATCACAAATAATGATGGATTGTGTCTTCAGAAACTTTCCTTGCGTTGGTCAATACTTCTATACTCATTGGGAAACTGACTGGTGCCATACATATTTTTTTAAATTAGATGATGTATCTAAAACCATGTGTACTCTAATACTGTTTTGGATAGATTTTGGTTACAACCTTGACTTATCCATGATCTATTACAGCAATATGGCAGCCCTACTTGTTGACCTGGAACACGCAATACCAACAAACCAAGTTCCAGCATGGAATCCAAAGAACACTTTGCTTGACACACTTTAAAATACTAACTTGTTAGAACAATAATCAAAGTGTTCAAAATGTTTTTCTGTGCCAAGAATGCACCAAGGGTGGAAATGTTATTATGGCTTATCATATTGCATTTCTCATGTTGGCTTTGTAGACTGAACAATTGAATTGTTGCTGCTGGATTATATTAATACACTCTTGTGTTTTTCTAGTCCTTCCTTACTGTAACACACAATGCCTCATAGTGTCACCACCCATTGTTTACTACCATAACACAGGTTGAGCACCCCTTTTGTCGATAGATTGGAACCCCAAGCATTATGGATTTTGGATTCTTCTGGATCTTGGAATTTTGGAGAATTCAAAGTCAGTGGGGAGGAAAAGCATGGCAGAGCAGACACAGTGAGGCAATACACTGTCTGCTTGAGCAAGAGCATGTATAAATGTTGATATATGATGTGGAGCCCTCAGCGAGGGACATGCTGTTCAGAGCCTGCATATCTGAGGGGTGTGTCACATTCTGGCCCAGTCTAGATTCTTCCATCATGTTCCTCGTGGTGCTGCAGCCATTGGAGGACGTTGTCGATCAGCAGGACCCATCTGGAGCATCCTGGAGTTAGGTAAAACTGAAATTTAGAATTCGGAGTCTTCCGAATTTCTGAATTCCAGATAAGGGGTGCCCAACCTGTATGTCTCTGTTCATTTTGGCCCCTATTCCAGTGTAGCAGGTAACAGAGGATCACTTAAAGGAAATATCGCACAAGGCTCCCCTTTACAGTCTGTTTTATGACCACGATGCTTTATTACCGGATAAGATTTAACCACACCAACATCATACTTTTTCATGCAGTTACCATGCCTTATGATATCACAACTTCTGGTTTTACCTCATATTATGTCATACAGTCATTGTAGAATCATGAGGAACACTTGTCCAAATAAAGAGAAAAGGACATGTGTCCCAATTCAGTAGGAGTCAAGTTGTACGATAGTAATAGTACGATATTAGGGTTATCCTTCTTATAGGAATAGAGCCTATTCTGCTTTACAAAGAACTCTCTCCATATATAGTTGTTGTATCATACAGTCACTGTGCCTGATGATGCCACCACTATTTGTCAAGCTTGATATGTTCATCGGCTCACTATGATTTTACACCTCTCTCCCATGTTTCCTTTCAGAATTCTGATTATGATTTCGTTCTGAATTGTTTCTAGTTGCATATTGAGCACTAGTTTTTGTTTCACTTCAAAATGAATCATGCAACAATACCAACTGATGTCACGAGTGCAAGTTCACCCTGTATCATGTATTCATTATAACCATGAGATAAATTGTATTCCCTTTCCAATAAATCCATTGTGTCTTTTTTTTGCAGTCCACCTGTATATTGTTATTGTTACAGCCCCTTGCATTATCCTGCACTGTATCATCCTGGCAACACGCTCTTTTGCTGCCCCCCCACATCCTGATCAATCTTGTTTTTCATTATAGTCTACCACATTGCATTCTTTCCCTTGTTCTCAGTTGTTATGCCATTGTCACCTTGTGCAACATCACTCCTCCACCACAATTTATATTGGGAACTATCTCCAACCACTGTTGTTTTGGCAAAATACTAGTGGATGCCTTGGCAACAGTGTGCATCAGAACGAGAGTGCGACATGAAGGTAAAGGACATCATCGGAATGAGACGAAGGAATGTCACCAGAATGACAAAGAGCAACGAGAGCATCAACGGATTTATGCTAAGACAGGGTGTGTATGCCATAATGACGTGGTCCAGCCTAGCTGACAACACCCATCCCATGAAGTCAAGAAGGAATAGGTTTCAACAGCACTCGCTCACTTACAGGTCTTTTCACTAAAGGTGAAACTCAGGAGAATTTGTAGGAGAACAATCTAGACCAAATAGCCGATTCTCCTGACTTCAGCTTTAGTGAGTAGACCTGTTAGAGCAGATCCGTTCCAAGGTGCCCTCGGTATTTGGATATTGCCACTTTGAGAATGAAATCCAAGAACCAAGAAGTACCACCACTCATGGAGTCTATTGAAGTTTTTTTCTATTAGACGCCTTTCACACTAGGATACCAGCAACGTTTCAGCCTACTGGCCTTCCACAGTAGACGTAAGCTCCAATTTGAAGAGTCCATGAGTGGTGGTACATTTGGGTTCTTAACCCTGGCACCATGGGCACCTGGGACAGTTTTTTAACCACTTTATTTTATGATTTATTCCATTAAAAAAATAACAACGACAGAAGGAATTTTAGCGATAAAACACATTCAAATATAACGTGGACTTAAGTGTCGCTACTCCTGATCAACAGCCGCCTCCGAAGTAAACGTTAATTAAAGAAGTTGTTGGATCTGATGCATGTTCTCTCGGAGACCTTAATCAAGCAGGTAGCAAGAACTGAGCCTAATTGAATGAGACATGAAAATTCTTGTGGTGAGAAGCAGTGCCAGCTACCGTTGGATTAGTTAAGAAAAAAAAAGCTACTTAGCAATAATAAAGTCAATGTGCTGCTTTGAGTATGCTAACTAGCAGCAGATTAATCACACTGAGCTTTGTGGGCAGGACGCACATGATGCATGGTTTCTTCCATTATTATGTACATTTGCTAAAAACCAAGAGATGAATTATTGAAGCCAATTAAAAAAAAAATGGAACACAAGAGTTTATACTTAAACAGCAAGAGTTGCTGGTGAATTGCCAAAATACCAAGTTGGAAAATCCTCACCATCTGTTAAGGGCTAAATATCGATACTTACAGGGTTATTCAAATTGAGCCGAACTGGCCCCGAAATGGCAACAAACAGTGAATTTCCCCATACGGTGCAATTTCGGGGCCATTCGGCTATTCAAAAGCTGTCAATTTGCCAAATATTGGCGAATTGCCAGCAAAATACGGTGATCTTTGACAGCAGTGAACTCCCCCGTAGAGAAGTAATGGTTAATCTATTCAGAGACACCAAACTGCACCAAAATGTCTGAGAAATGCCCTGATTTTCGGTGGTTTTATTCGACAGGTTTAATCATGCGAATCCCATAGGTTTCAATGTAAAAGATATTCCCCATTTTTATTAAATATTTATTCAACTGTTTATTCTTTTCACTTGCAGCAAAAAGTCTATTTATTTATTAGAATTTTATAGGCATTTTTCAGGATTTTTTAATTATTTTTTTTAACCCTTTCGCTGCTGAGGCTTTTCCCGCCCCTGTGCTGAGGTCATTTTTTACCTGTTTTGCGCATCATGTTTAAACGTGTTTTGAAGGCTTATTTTAGTATATGACATCGACATATTATATATCGTTCTTTCCGTCAGACTCGGTAGATTCATAATATGTCATTATTATATGTATACGTTATGTCATGTTGTATATTATAACAAAAAATGCAATAAAATATGTATTTTCAATAATTTACAGCGTGTAAAGTGTTTTTTTCCACATTTTAACATGCGAGCAATTGCGGTTATATTTTGTATGGGGTGCGCTTGTTAAAAAAATTAGAGATGGGGTCTCGTTACATTTTTTTTTGGGGAAAATGACACCATTTTTAACAAACGCACCGCATACAAAAATCGTTAATGCAGCATCATTGTTCACATTATAATTGAAATGGGAACAATATTGCTGCATTAACAAAACAAAAAAAAAAAAAAAAGTGTTTATTTTTTTTTTATTATTTTTTTTTTTTAATTTTTTTTTATTTTTATTTGTCTTTTTTTTTTTTTTTTTACAATTTTTTTTACTTTCATGTTTGGTATCGTTGGAACGGCCATGCTCTGGCCGATCCAACGATATCAAAATTTAACCCCTAACTGCCACGGATCGGGAGATAGGGAGTTCATTGGAACTCCCTATCTCCACACTTCGTGGCAGTTAGGGGTTAATGCTAGGACTGGCGTCATCGTGCTGCGCACGATGACGCCAGTCCTCTGGGGGAGTTCCCGGAAGCTTGGCCGACATCCAAGATGTCGGCCAGCTCCCGGGAAGGATCGCAAATCGGCGCTTTTCAGCGCCGATTTGCGATCCAGCTCCCCAGGGGTTAATGCCAGGCATCATTTGGAAG
The DNA here is from genome assembly GCA_009667805.1 of Leptobrachium leishanense. Lineage (NCBI taxonomy): Eukaryota > Metazoa > Chordata > Amphibia > Anura > Megophryidae > Leptobrachium > Leptobrachium leishanense. The sequence goes on from CM019066.1 coordinate 20,498,084, forward strand.
GGCAGGCTGTGCCCTTCCAAATGATGCCTGGGTTAAGCCCCTGTGAGCCGCCGATCGGGAGGGAGAGAGGTCCGAAGGACCTCCCCCCCTCCCTTTCAGGCGCCTCCTCCGCACATGCGGGGGGGGCGCCTGAATTATGTGTCATCGCGGGGGCGCGATGACACATAATAATGGCGGCCACTGCTCCGGATGCCGGGCTGACATCCAGGATGTCAGCCCGCACCGGAGGGGCCAGCGATCGGCCGGAACCCGGCCGAACGCTGACCCCAATGCGAGGACGCGCTCAGCGCGTCCTCCGCATACCAGGGGGAATGCTGAGGACGCGCTGAGCGCGTCCTTAGCATTCAAGTGGTTAAATGGCTTTTTTTTCTGTAACAGACATTTTTATTATTATTCATAGGACCTTATATGTTATTTTCAGGCATTTTCATGCAGTAGTTTTATTTGCAAACACCTTTTAAAAGTTGCCAGCTTGTCCGCTTTGTCTGGCGGCTTGTTGTCGTTCTGTTCAGCGCGTCGTCGGCTTTTTTCGGATCGATTCGGCGGTTTTGCGGCTGATCGGCGGATGCATTCGGCAGTTTTTCGGATCGATTTGGTGTTTTTTCGTAATTTTTTCCGAATGATTTGTTGGTTTTGCAGTGGTTTTTGGGATGCGTTCGGCGGATCATTCTTTGCACTTCCAGGACCCTTTGGTCGGTGACATTTCGGTGATCTCTGAATAATCCTGTATGTTTATCTGGCGTTGCATAATTAATTGATTTCTTGCATAATTTCTGTGTTGACCAATGAAACTCGTCTTGTCTTCCTCCACCCCAACTCCTCTAGATTGTAAACTCATCCCTGCAGGGCCTTCTACACCTCTTGTTTCTGTCCCTCTGTTTAAATTTGTCTTGTTCCCATTGGTTAATGTAAAGCGCTGCGCAAACTGTTGGTGCTCTTTAAATAATAATAATTGAGGGTGCATTTTGTATGTTATGGACATTTGTATGCAATGGTTTGGTGTTATTGTGTGTGTGTGTGTGCGTATGTTGTGGATGTATGCTGTGGATGTATTTTGATGACTGCTTTGTCTCTAATTGTTGCTAGTGAGGCATTTGTTGGTATAAGTCCTTTCATACAGAGTTCATATTTTGACATCCGGTGCACCATGTTGCTTTACATTGGTGTGTATGAGTGTAGGTTTTAATGTTATTTTTGTGGGCACGTGGATTTATTGACTACCTTTAGGTACCAAATGTATTTCAAGTTGAATGGCCCTTCTTTGAAATGCTCGGGCCAGAAGTGTTCTTCATTTGGGAATTTTTGGAATTTGAAATATTTACATATAATAATGAGATATCTTGGTGCTGGAACCGAAGACTAAACACTAAAGGGGACCGAAGTCTTTTCTGAATAGCCGAATTGCCACGGAATTGCACAGTACGGGGAAAATAACCGTTCAGTGCAATTAGGTGGCCAATTCGCCTCTCTTTCAATAACCCCTTAAATTAATTTACGTTTCATATACACCTTATTACACACAGCCTGAAGGGCATTTTATACAATATTTATAATAATTTTGCCTATGTGATTACACCTGTGGAATTTTCCACCACGTTTGTGATATTGTCTCTCAAAAAATTCTAGATAAAGGGATACTTAACTTTAAATTCTATTTCAAGGTCATTTTCCCCTCATCTATCTACGTGATGGTAGTATTGCAGTTTTTCCCATTCTTACAGGTGGCGTTTTGTTTTTCAGATCGCCACTTCAACCACTATAGTGAGATATCCCAAAACTAGGGATGTGCATGGCTGAAAAATTTGTTTTGTTTAGTTACGTTTTTAAATAATTTCGTTTTCGGAATTTTGTAACTAATTTAGTTTTGTGTTTCGTATTTCGTTTCATTTCGGATTGATTTGTATCATATCGGATTCGTATCGAATCGAATCCGATAGTTGATATCCATTTGATAGTTCATTTCAATTTCTATTGTATCGGATTCATATCGTATCGATTTATATCGAATCCGATAGTTGATATCCATTTGATAGTTCATTTCAATTTCTATCGTATCGGATTCGTATCGTATCGATTTATATCGAATCAAATCGAATCCGATAGTTGATATCCATTTGATAGTTCATTTCAATTTCTATCGTATCGGATTCGTATCGTATCGATTTATATCGAATCAAATCGAATCCGATAGTTGATATCCATTTGATAGTTCATTTCAATTTCTATCGTATCGGATTCGTATCGTATCGATTTATATCGAATCAAATCGAATCCGATAGTTGATATCCATTTGATAGTTCATTTCAATTTTGATAGTTGATATCAATTATTCAAATTATTCTTTTATGATGATGACACAGTGTAAAACTAAATAAATTTGTTATATACCATTTCGTTTCGTTTCGTATCATATCGTTTCATTTTCATTTCGTATTCGTATCGTATCGATTTGTTATTCGGAAGTACTTCCGAATATGCATTATCAAATTTCGTTCCGAATTCCGAATTTTTCCGAAATGAATGCCCATCTCTACCCAAAACTGGGAAACAGGAAGCATGGGAATAGTGCACAATGTGAGGGAAAAGAATAGAACTGGAAGATGATCCACCTTTGGGCATCCGATTCATACCATAATATAGTTTTACAACTGGACCTGCTGGACGGGGTTTATTGACCACCATTCCCATGCTACATACAACTGAGTACTTATTTTTCTTCCCTATATTATCAATAATGCAAAGTTTTAGTTATTCAGGCATTGGTTATAATAATGATTAAAAATCCTCGACAAACTTGGTTTGTCCTCCTTCCTAATCTGTGCACGAATGCTTTACATACCGTATGTAGATCCACATATTGCGTTCTCAGGGCCACCTAAGTATCTTATACATTAGCTTCGAAATGCTTTGTTCTCGATGATAAAGCTGTTTTCACTTAATAAAACTCAAAAATACGAAGTTTAAATTCACAGTTTTGGTTTTATAGCTAACACTACCTCACTCGTCTCGGGTTTCATTTTTTCTGTTTTGACAATTAACGTCTCCCCTCCCAAAAATGCGTTCGCTATCGTCAACATTTAGGAGAACCTTCAATAATTTGATAAATAGGTGTCTTGCAGGACAAAGTTCAAGATCATTCTTCCATACATCTATCCTAAATAACGCTTGTCATACCTTTGGATATTTATACGTGTTGAAAGAAACTGGTGCGCGCACCGCAGTAGAAGTTGGGTCAACACACCGGTTGTCATCCGGTGGTCTTACAGTTGTTGATTGCTTTCTCCATCGTGAGCCCTTTTGATTTTAATCGGATCATTGTGTGCACGAACAGAGTATTCCTGGTGGCCTAACCAATGGAGATAATTAAAAGAAATGATTGGCTTTCACTTTAAGAAAAACATCTGGTTCTACTTGAAATAAGATGACTTTGCTCTTTCAGAAACATAAGTGTAACCCGGGATTCACATTTTCGCCGTAAAAAATATAGATTTTTTCCCCCGTTACATGCTGCGAGTTAATATAAACATTAAATACGGCGAACAACCAACATTAGTAGATCTGCTCAATTCTTTGAGCACAAGTGAAACCGCAGGAATTATTACATTTTTTTATTTGATCCCTGTAAATCTGTTTCAACAGTCACTCTGATTTAAACAATTATTGTGATTTATATTCCAAATGCTGCAATCTGCAGAAAATGTAACCACGTGAAAACATTTTTTGCATAGTATGTCTTGGCAGTACTTAAATGTTGTGATGTCATTCCCTTAAGTGTCATGGAAACAAGGATAAAAGAGCAAAACGGTCTTGTTTTACAGAGGGGAGATTTTCTAAATGCTCTTTACCACTGGGTTCTGTTTGAGTTAACCCCTTCACTGCCAACATGTTGTATATGTGATCAGCAGCAGCAGACAGAGCTGTCTGAGATCATGCTGACAGGAACTGGGGCTATGTTGTATCATTGCAAATGAAAATTGATTGTTGCAAATGAATTTCAATTGCATTTGGAATCCAGAAGGTGTCACCAAAATTTTACCCTGAGGGCATGACGACACTTTTTGAAACCGGCTGGGAATGTGTCTGATTGATATCTCTCGAACTGATCCTGCACAGAGCACCAGAATGCAGTAACTGCTTCTGGCCAGTAGATGGCAACATCTGCCTGCCAAATATGGTATTACAGTAAGAAATACACTGGGAATATTCCCAAATATTTCTCACTGTATAATTTATTAAAATGCAATTCAAAAAATACAACAAAACAAAACATGGGTTCCTAAAAGTGGTTTTCTTTTGAAAACACTTGGTAGTGAAGGAGTTAACGGAGATAAACCAGGCAAAGTTGAAAAGAAATCTAATGTGCTTTGAATTTCTTTTAATCCTTTCACTACCAAGCTCAAGTATACTCAATCTTCATAAGTATCAATAGGTGCCCCGAGGTCAAATATACTCGATTTGGTCTAATTCTGGAAAGAAAAAATGTGTGTATTGCACATGAAATTTGTTTGCAAATGGGTGGTAGCCTGTGCCCTTCAATGTTTTAGTACCTTGTGCATCACAGCTGAGGTGCTAAAACAGTTTGATCAGCTTGGAGTTCTGGTTTTTCTAAAAGGAAAAAACTGAGCCCAAGGTGCAATGTAGAGATGTAGTCGTGCCTTTTGGTCAGCAGGTGGCACCATCTGCCTGTCAAATAGGATATACAGTTTGAAAATGAGCTTTTAAAATTTCCGAGCACATTTTCACCGCATGGCTACTGCAAAGAGATTTTCCATAAATCCACTGGTTCCTGGCATTGGTTTAATGTGAAATCACTTGGTAGAAAAAGAGTTAACCCTGCAATAGACATGTGGAATTGGTTTTGTAACGAATTGCAATTCGTCCGAAATTCTGTTAATGCGTTATTTGAAGCAATTCTGAATACCGAATTGTTTAACGATTTGCAATGTGAACGAAATGGAATGAAATGGAATGAAATTACGTCTAACGAATATTTTTGTTATACGTATAACTAATCGATTCGTTTAAAGTATATTATTATGCTGTTTCACTCTGATAGAATGATTGACAGTAGCCTGAACCAATCACTGCATTACTTTGCTTGAAAACATTAATAGTGTTTGGCCAATCAATGAAAAGAATAAACAGTTGAATAAAAATATTAATAAAAACTGGAAATTGTTTTACATTGAAACCTATGGGATTCTCCTGTTTAAACCTGTCGAATGAAACCATCAGAAATTTGGACATTACGCCAACTTTTCCCTGCTGCTCGGCGTTCTCTGAATAGATTAACCATTACATCTCTATGGAGAATTTCACTGCTGCCTAATTTCACTGTATTTCGTTGGCAATTCACCAACATTTGGCAAATTACCAGCTTTTTGAATAGTCGATTTGCCCCGACATTACACCATACAGTGAAATTCACCATTCGTTGCAATTCGAAGGCCAATTTAGTAGTCTTTGAATAACTCCTTTGTTTTACATGCAGTAACTAATTTTGATCATGGGCTGCAGCGTAACTTCGGTAAAATTGCTAGAGCACTGCTGATCCGAGTGGGAGGACAATCACGCTAGTCTGAACACAAGGGGAGGCTTTGCTCGCCGGGTGAAACCAGTAAATCAGTAATAATAAATCTCTTCAGATTCATCCGTTTCACAATTCCGAAATAACAAATCAAAATAAGATAACGAATCGATACGAAATAACAAATAACTAATTGATCCAAAATACAAATTACGTTCACATAATGAATGCAACGAAACTAATTTTAACAAACTTAACGAATGCATCAGAAATGAAACAGAACAAATTTTTCTCATTGTGCAGATGTCTACCTTGCAAACCATTTCTCTTAAATGCCGAAAACAAAGGAAAATTGGAAAATACTCTTCACCTTTCTATGTTTTTTATACAGAAACTAATTAGAGGTGCAAAATTCTCTGCTTTCGTATTGTCAGCAATGACAAATCCAATAATATTTTTGTAATGGATGGACGACTATGTCACAATGAGTAACTTTACATTCTTTTACTGTTATAAGTGTCTTAGAAGAATAACAGAATAACAATACATTCAAAAATTGCTTGTTTAATCCTATGTATTAAATATGTGTTATATCTATTAGAAACATAGAAACATAGAAAAATGTCGGCAGATAAGAACCTTTCGGCCCATCTAGTCTGCCCAATTACATGGATACTTTACCTGGATTTATCTTTTGTTTAGGATAGCCTTATGCCTATCCCATGCTTGCTTAAATTCAATTACTGTTTTGGCCTCTACCACTTCTACTGGAAGACTGTTCCATGTATCCACCACCCTCTCAGTAAAATAATGCTTCCTGATGTTACTTTTAAACCTTTGCCCCTCTAATCTAAGACTATGTCCTCTTGTTTTGCTATTTTGTTTCCTTTTAAATATACTCCCTTCCTCTACCTTGTGGATTCCCTTTACGTATTTAAATGTTTCTATCATATCTCCTCTGTCTCGTCTTTTTTCCAAGCTGTACATGTTAAGATCATTAAGCCTTTCCTGGTAACTTTTCTCCTTCAAGCCGTACACCATTTTAGTAGCCCTTCTCTGAACTCTCTCTAAGAGGTCTATATCCTTCTGGAGATACGGTCTCCAGTACTGCACACAGTACTCCAAGTGAGGTCTCACCAGTGCTCTGTACAGTGGCATGAGCACTTCCCTTTTCCTACTGCTAATACCTCTCCCTACACAACCAAGCATTCTGCTAGCATTTCCTGCTGCTCTATTACATTGACTACTTACCCTTAGATCCTCTGAAATAATGACCCCTAAATCCCTTTCCTCAGATGTTGAGGTTAGGACTGTATCAAATATTCTATATTCAGCCCTTGGGTTTTTACGTCCCAGGTGCATTATCTTGCACTTATCCACATTAAAACTCAATTGCCACAACTCCGACCATTTTTTTAGTTTACCTAAATCATTTGTCATTTGGCTGATCCCTCCAGGAACGTCAACCCTGTTGCAAATCTTTGTGTCATCAGCAAAAAGACATACTTTTCCATTAATACCTTCTGCAATATCACTAATAAAAATATTAAAGAGAATAGGTCCAAGTACTGACCCCTGAGGTACCCCACTGGTAACAAGACCTTGTGCCGAATAAACTCCATTTACCACAACCCTCTGTTGTCTGTCACTCAGCCACTGCCTAATCCAGTCAACAATATTGGAATCTAAACTCAAAGATTGCAATTTATTGATAAGCCTTCTATGCGGAACAGTATCAAAAGCCTTACTGAAATCTAAATAAGCAATGTCTACTGCACCACCTGTGTCTATTATTTTTGTTACCCAATCAAAAAAATCAATAAGATTAGTTTGGCATGATCTCCCTGAGGTAAACCCATGTTGTTTCTGATCCTGTAATCTATGTGTTTTTAGATGTTCAACAATCCTTTCCTTTAACATGGTTTCCATTAATTTCCCCACTACTGACGTAAGACTAACTGGCCTATAGTTCCCCGATTCCTCCCTACTACCCTTCTTGTAAATGGGCACAACATTTGCTAATTTCCAGTCTTCTGGGACGACTCCCGTTAACAAGGATTGGTTAAATAAATCTGTTAACGGTTTTGCTATTACATCACTGAGCTCTTTTAATAATTTAGGGTGGATCCCATCAGGCCCCATTGACTTATTTGTCTTTACTTTAGACAGCTGCTGTAGAACCTCCTCCTCTGTAAACTGATATGTACATGTCTCTTTAGTGTTCTCTCCTAACTAAGGTCCCTTTCCTTCCTTTTCTTCTGCAAAGACTGAACAGAAATATTCATTGAGGCAGTCAGCGAGACTTTTATCCTCTTCTACATACCATCCTTCCTTTGTTTTTAATCTAACTAATCCTTGTTTTACTTTTCTTTTCTCGTTTATGTATCTAAAAAATGTTTTGTCCCCCTTTTTTACTGACTGAGCTATTTTCTCTTCTGCATGTGCTTTGGAAGCTCTTATAAATTGCTTTGCCTCTTTCTGCCTAATCTTATAGGTTTGCCTATCTTCTTCACTCTGAGTTGTTTTATAATTATTGAATGCTGTCTTTTTGTTCTTCACTATTTTGGCCACTTCTGCAGAGTACCACAGTGGTTTCTTCCCTTTTTTGTTTTTGCTAACAAGCCGAATGCAATTTCCTGTGGCCTTCAATAATGCTTCCTTTAAATAATCCCATTTCTCCTGGACTCCCTTTAAACTCCTCCAGTCTGATAATGACTCCTTCACACAAAATCTCATTTTAGAAAAATCTGTTTTTTTAAAGTCTAAAACTTTCGTTCTTGTGTGGTGCGGCTCCATCCCTGTTGTTATATTAAACCATACTGACTGGTGATCACTAGATCCCAAATTTTCACCTACAACAACGTCCGATACCAAACCTCCATTTGTGAGTATTAAATCCAATATGGCCTCTTTACGGGTCGGCTCCTCAACTACTTGTGTTAGAGATAATCCCAGTAGGGAGTTTAGAATATTTGTACTCCTGGTGCACCCAGCTGTTTTGGTTTTCCAGTTCACATCAGGAAGATTAAAGTCCCCCATGATAATAACTTCCCCCTTCATTGCCATTTTGGCTATTTCCTCAACCAGCAGATTATCTAGTTCTTCTGCTTGTCCAGGGGGTCTATAGATCACACCTACACGAGCTACTGTATGATTGCCAAATGTTAGCGTAACCCAAACTGACTCTATGTTCACCTCGCTCACTTTTATTTGGTTTGTTTTTATGTTGTTTTTCACATACAGGGCCACTCCTCCTCCTTTACTTTTTAATAACTTTTTAGGGTGAGTTGTAAACTGCATAATAGGTCAGCAGTATACATATGAGGCACATATGAGCAGTGGTGTATTTTGGCCTAGGCCGACTAGGCCTAGGCCTAGGGCGGCACTCTCCAGGGGGCGGCGGCCCGCACCGGGTGGCCCCACCCCTAAAATTTTTTTTAATTTTTTTATTTTTTTTTACTTTTGCAAAGTATTTTACCAGGAATGATACATTGAGATTTCACAAATTTTCAAGTATGTCCTGGGTAGGCAAGGCCTAGGCTTTCACTTTCCAGGGGGCAGCAAAAAATCTCACCACTAAATGGGTTACTCACAGAGCACCGATATGACGCTAACAGTTTGGTGTTCTGTAGTTCCCTGCACTTTGGGGAATAAAATTTCCCCACCCTGCAGTGAATTCACCATTCACAACAGGGTCCCCAAAGTGAATGGAGTCGGCCGCTGAATGCTGCCACCGCAAACCCGTGGCCTGCGGTTTTCAAAAGAACTACTGAACGAAAATGTCTGGAATTTACATATAAGATCCTATGATTGATAATAAAAAGTTCTGTTACAGAAAAATGAAAAACTGCTATTAAAAAAAAGGGGGGGGGATTTTGCCCAAAAAAAATCTGAAAAATGACTAAAAGGTACTAAAAAAAATAAATCAATAAATAAAGACTTTTTACTGCAGATTAAAATAATAAATGGTTTATTAGATATTGCATAAAAACTGGAATATTTTTAACATTGAAACCTATGGGGTTCGCCTGACTAAACCTGCAGATTGAAACTACCGAACATCAAGGCATTTCACTGCCATTTCTCTGCTGTTTGGTGTTCTCTGAATAGATTAACCATCACTTCTCTATGGGGATTTGCAATGCCTTCAAATAGCACCGTACTTGCTGGCAGTTCGCCAAACTTGTGTGTGAGCATATCACAGAGCAGTGGTGTACTTAGGGGAGTGGCGGAGGGCGGGCCGCCCCAGGTACCAGTGATTATTGGGGTGTCATTAGGGGGTACTAGGAGGTGTCACTGTCACTGTGTGTTAGCTTTGAGCTCTGTTCTCAAACAACGAGCAGCGGAGCAGGGCGTTTGCATACGGAATAAAATCGAATAGAATAAAAATCCCCCTCTCCTCCCTCCATAGCTCCTCCCCTGCCCCGCAGCAGCTCTAGGAGAGGGGAGGGGGATGTGATTTGTGTGCAGAGAGAGAAGATGACAGTAAACGGCAGGTAAGGGGGGGGGGTGTATCAGCAGAATATGAAGCCCTGTCTGCCTACTGCTGTTTAAAGTGGACCTTTCCTTAACCAGCACTGCAGTGATAGAAATTTGTCATTGAGCTTCCTGGTGAGGCTGCGTGCGTGCAGGTCACGCGGTCCGGCCAGTCAGGTGGTACGGAGTCTCAGTACCACCTGAGTGGCTGAGCCACGTGACACGCACGCAGCTGCCCGCCCTTTTGTTAACACTGACTCTCACTCTATTCTTGACTGAACACCCACCGGGAAGGGAATAAAAGCCACGGTGCACCCTCTGGCAGTGGCACCCCACTGCTGACAAGATGGCTCCACGCACAGGCACAGCCGCGATCATAACGTGACCTGGAGGGACCTCATGCTGAGTCCGTACACAGTCCCTGCTAACTCTGCACACAGCCCTACCGTGGACGGAGGCCGGTAAATATAGAATAAATAATTGCTGTGTGCTCATATACACTCGGTTTGCTGGGAGTTTTATTGCAGTGGATTCTGATACGCTGACACACACCGCACATTGCATTGCTGGGAGTTTTATTGCTGTGGATTCTGATACACTCATACACACACTGCACATTGAATTGCTGAAATTGTTATTGCTGTGGATTCTGATACGCTGACACACACCAAACATTGCATTGCTGGGAGTTTTATTGCTGTGGATTCTGTGATACACACTGCACATTACTGTGAGTTTTATTGCTGTGCAGTTCTGTGATATGCTCATACACAGTGCACATTTCTGTGGGTTTTATTGCTGTGCAGCTCTGATATGCTCATACACAGTGCCCATTTCTGTGGGTTTTATTGCTGTGCAGCTCTGTGATACGCTCATATGCAGTGCACGTTTCTGTGGATTTTATTGTTCAACCAATTAGAGCGGCTGTGATCCAGTATACTTGACATGCGTGGCTGTTCTTTGTAAAAATGCTTGAATTTAAACATTTCATAATTTTATTTATCTCAATAGATACATTTGAAATGGTATACAAAATATACAAGTAGGCACTTGGTATCCACTTTTAATATAAAAAGAGGAAAAGGCGGAGCTCTAAGAGGAAAAGGCGGAGCTCTAAGAGGAAAAGGTGGAGCTTAAATAGGAAGGGTGGGGATTAACCAGGAAGAGGTGTGCCCTTGACAGGAAGGGGTACGTCAAATTTAAATTAGGGGGTGCACGAGTTTAGTCAGGCCTCGGGCAGCACAAAACCTAAATACACCATTGCATATGAGTACAAGTAACTCGATGGGTTAGTTCCGAACATAGGGTAGTTATGAACATGGGACCTTTCTAACATACTCTTCATGTAAGGGCCCTAAAAATAAATGTAATAGAAAAAGAAAGAGAAAAAAGGGGTGGGGTAGGGAAAGTGGTGGTGTGGGGGGGGGCAAGACTCGAAGTCCCAGGACCAGCTCTCTTCAACCTGAAGCAGCAGAGTAGACATCATGAGAGATCGTAAGCCAACCAACTATTCAATAACTGGTAAAACATAGGTGGAGTTCAATGGACCATAGCTGACTATTTGACCATTATCATACTACCTAGAGCATGGACGGAAGGAATGCAGCATTTCAGTTGAGGGCAATCGAATGACGGGCCGTTAGCACGATAAAATTGAGAACCTTGTCTCCTGCCTTCGTGCTCAGCTTAATTCAGGCCAATGGCCGAAATCTGGACCTTTCTCATTCCATCTCCCGGCATTTTTGGGTTTGCTAATTTCAAATTCAGGCTTAACGGCATTTCGATTGCTGATAACAATTCAGATGGAATGCCATTTGGAATACCATTGGAATACCAATACCATTTTGGACCATCGGCATTAATTGAATATCGGCTCCAGTCGAAACCTTTCTACAGAATAAACTGATTTTAAGTCGAACCACTAGTCAGGCCCTTTGAGATATGTGAGGCAGGACAGTCCAACTTGAGCAGTTTCTCAACCCCCTTCACTACCAAGCAATTTTTCTTGAAATGTTATCAGAATTAAATATAGGGTGAAATAGAAGTTGTTATTCTGAGATAGTTAAAAAAAATTAAATAATGTTAATTTGCTCTTTTTTAATTTCTCATGTATCCCTTTATCCTTTACAGAAATATTGTTGAAATGTAAAATTCTGCTATAGATGCGGTGTCCTTACACAATTTCAAACAGGGTCTACATTATTGTCATACTGGCAGAAAAGACCTTTGTGTTAGATAGAGAGAAATAATAAAAAATGTTCAGATCTCCTGCTTATGGGGGTTTATAATGTTCATAATGAGATTATTAGCAATGCAGCTTCCAAAAAATACCAATATCTGTATGTGCTGCATAATGCCTGTGTATGTAAATTACAGCAACGCCTTGTATCTGTATGTGCTGCATAATTCCTGTGTATGGGTACTACAGTATCAAGTTGTATCTGTATGTGCTGCATAATGCTTGTGTATGGGAATTATAGCAACACCTTGTATCTGTACTGTACAGGGATTTTAACTCATTTTAACTCCTGAATCTGTATAGCAGTGAGTGACCTCAGAGTGATTCCTGTATTCTGCCCTCTCCCTGGCAGCTGTAATGCAGCCTATTTGAATGTTTTGTTACAGTGAGGTTTGGGACTGCTATTTGCTGCTGGTTTTATGTCTCTCCAGGGTGCTTGGAGAGACATAAAACAAAGGATTTCTTTCTCCACAGGGGACACACTAATCTTGCTTTAAAAAGGTGTGACACTAGTATTTTAATATGCTAATGAGTTCTTTTAAATGCATTACAATGCAAAATAGAGATAACTCGGTTTTGGGTGTGAAAGGGTTAATAGTTATATCTATGTCATCAAAAAGTGTTTGGTATTACATGGGTTAAAACTTAATACGGTTGTTTGTGTCTATTATGTTTGTGAATCAAGTGTGTAAAGCTGTGGTTGTACGAACCGACAAGTACCAAACATCAGCTCTCAGCAGATCATATTACCGTTACGTCTGTGTTAATATATACGCAGAAATGGAACCGTAACTCAATTCGAAGGACACATTCTTTACCGATAATGAAAAGAAATGACACCCCGAATTAATAGAAAAGTTATGTGTATGGGACATTAAGGAAATTTCAAGCGTTTTTAAAGTTTAAAAGTGCGGCCACTCGGCTTCAGCATTTGTATCACAGTACATTTATTTCACAGATGTTTTCGTTACCGGGTTCCACTTCCATTAATTGGAAACTTGGTAATGAAATTCGGAATATCAGGTATCAGAAGTAAAAATGATGGAGAGGGTGTAGCCGCACTAAAATAAATTTCCTCTTGACCGCAATCTACAACTGCGAGGCTTTGTTCTTCGTACAATATCAAAAGATATATCTGCAGGAGGGACAGGAGACTTCTGAATTGCAGCTGCAATGGACCCTAGACACTCATTTCTCCCGGTCTGCCAGCATCACGTATCACAGCACATCCACTTCATTTACATTACGGTAGTCATAGAAAGCAGCAGGTGGATTGCCAAAGGTCATCTCAGCCTTTACAAGGGTCACGGTCGATGAGTACCAACCCAGCTTCCTGGTCTTTGTAGTCCATGGATATTCAGTCTGTGACATTAATCAATAAATCTATTAAAATATTAAATAAATACTATAATTTTAACTGGATATCGTTGTACTGCTTCAGCATGACCAAAATATATTCTGTTTACCATTGCTGCACGCAACCTGAACATTCTTTTTTCATAAGGTACTTCTGTGACCAATAAACTATAACCGAAGCTCCCTCTACCTTTGTGCCCTCACCTTCCTTGGCACCCTTGTCCACGCTATGCAGGGCCTCTGTGCCTGTTGGGGAAGTGTGGAAGCTGGCCTCCTACCATGCGAACGAGGACCAATGTGGCAAAGCCAATTCTGAAAGATAGTGCGCATAAGTGGACGCCTAAGGGTTAACATGTTAAATGTATTTCTATCTTGAAACTGTTTGTATTATAGGAGTTAGTTTGTGTTAGTGATATAATGCAGACTTATTGTTCTTGCTATCTGTTTGTCCCTAGATTGATCTGATGTTGTATGTTTGCTAACCTCGTCTAGCGTAACTGATCAGGTTTCTGCATCTCCTGAAGGAATTCACACTCCTCATGTACAATGTACTCTGTTGATTATGTCATGATACCTCCCCCTCCATCTTTTAAGCATTTTATTTATTTATTTTTTATTAAAAGAAATTCTCGAACTTTGCGAGAACGTCCTGAAAAGTTCAAAGTTTGAGAATTTTCGAACAGCCGATGTTCGAATCGAACCTTGAACCGATTCGAACCGGCAGTCCATCCCTAATAATAACTAAAAAATTCTGTACAGTACAGATACACAGGCATTATGCAGCACATACAGATACAAGGTGTTGCTGTAATTGCCATACACAGGCATTATGCAGCACATACAGATACAAGGTGTTGCTGTAATTGCCATACACAGGCATTATGAAGCACATACAGATACAAGGTGTTACTGTAATTGTCATACACAGGCATTATGCAGCACATACAAATACAAGGTGTTGCTGTAATTCCCATACACAGGCATTATGCAGCACATACAGATACAAGGTGTTACTGTAATTGCCATACACAGGCATTATGCAGCACATACAGATACAAGGTGTTACTGTAATTCCCATACACAGGCATTATGCAGCACATACAGATACAAGGTGTTACTGTAATTCTCATACACAGGCATTATGCAGCACATACAGATACAAGGTGTTACTGTAATTTCCATACACAGGCATTATGCAGCACATACAGATACAAGGTGTTGCTGTAATTCCCATACACAGGCATTATGCAGCACATACAGATACAAGGTGTTACTGTAATTGCCATACACAGGCATTATGCAGCACATACAGATACAAGGTGTTGCTGTAATTCCCATACACAGGCATTATGCAGCACATACAGATACAAGGTGTTACTGTAATTGCCATACACAGGCATTATGCAGCACATACAGATACAAGGTGTTACTGTAGTTCCCATACACAGGCATTATGCAGCACATACAGATACAAGGTGTTACTGTAATTGCCATACACAGGCATTATGCAGCACAAACAGATATTGGTATTTTGTTGAAGCTGCATTTCTAATAATCTCATTATGGTCACTACAAATCCCCAAAAGCAGGAGATCTGAACATTTTATTATCTATTTTTATCACAGCTACAGTATATGACACAAAGTCTATTTCTGCCTGTATGCTAATAATGCAGACCCAGTGTGAGAATTTTTTTTAACAAATATTAAAATGTTTAGGCTTTCTTTGTGGGAAAAAAAGAGTTATCATTTCTTCATCGATTTTAACCTTAATTTTGGACCTCCCCTCACTTATAACTTATAACCTGCCACGCCCTCTTTAGACTATATCCTGATAGAGAATATAGAAGTAATGGATAATGATCATAAATATTATGATCTGGGTAAGTATTTCATCCTGTATTAAAGGCGAGGAAACTTGAAAGATTTTTCAGCTCCCCACTACCTGTCCTCACTAATCACCAAATACACCCCAGCCCGCTCCCTAAGGTCAAACAGTGACCTGCGCCTAGCTTCTCCCCGCATCACCTCTTCCCATGATAGACTGCAGGATTTCTCACGCGCAGCCCCCACTCACTGGAACGCTCTCCCTCGTACTGTCAGACTTTCCCCTAACTTCTCTTCCTTCAAACGCTCCCTTAAAACATTCCTATTTAGGGAAGCCTACCACCCAACTCACTGACGCAACCATCAATCACTCTCACCTTACAGTCCTCTCCTCCTGTTTCCAACCCCAACCCTCCCAGATTGTGAGTTCCTACGGGAATAGGGCCCTCATCTCCTCCTGTACTGTTTGTCAAATGTTGTTCAATGTATTGTAACCCTGTCTATACTGTGCTTATTGTACAGCGCTGCGGAATATGCTGGCGCTGTATAAATAAAGAATAATAATAATAAAAGATTTTTGAGAATTCCGGGTTGTAATGTATGCAAACCTGTGTGGAACTCGCGTTGCAATGACTGCAACTTGGGTAGTGAGAAAAACAGATTTACTCGTGGCGCCAGTAAATAATGATATTGGAATAAGGTAGGAAAACAAAACTTCCATATTATTAGGCAGATATCGAAGACCCCTTCTGTTTATGATAAATGTTTAAGCTGGAGAACAATAACGCTAAAAGTTGATGTTTTTATAAAGTGATCAAGATTAGGCTGCCTTTCCAAATTGAGTAACGTTGGTCTATGTGACACATAAGGTACTGGTTATAACTAAATACATTTTTAGTGAAGCAATTTAATTGAGTGATTACTATGAGAGAGCTGATCTATGTATGTTCCTCATAAAATGAAATACTATAGCACATACCTCTCCTTCTGGAGTTTCATGAATCTGTATTTCATTTCATTTCTTGTTAGATCTCGTATGCCTTGGTGTTTCCACTACAGATGTAATGCATTTCTAAAGTAGCATAAGTTTAAATTAACATGCCCTAAAGTTCATATGTTGAATAACGTCCTTCAAATATTTGTTAAGGAGCGCAAAAACAAAGCCTGCGTCTGACCCCGTGTTAATACACACAATATCTACCAGCAACTGTGTACTGATACATAAAGAAAGCGAAACAAATGCCTCGTCAACACTAATTTATGAATGTAACGATAGAACAATGTTATTAAAATTATCTCTAGCGTGATAATACAAATATATCATATATACAGTATATACTATGTACTGATACATAAAGAAAACGAAACAAATGCCTCGTCAACACTAATTTATGAATGTAACGATAGAACAATGTTATTAAAATTATCTCTAGCGTGATAATACAAATATATCATATATACAGTATATACTATGTACTGATACATAAAGAAAACGAAACAAATGCCTCGTCAACACTAATTTATGACTGTAACGATAGAACAATGTTATTAAAATCATCTCTAGCGTCATAATACAAATATATCATATACTGTATACAGTATATACTATCAGGGTTATTCAAAGAGAATCGAAAAGTCACCGCATGTTCGGTGACTTTTCGTTCTCTTCAATTCGGTTCGATTTGGCGATCCCATTTCGGCCACCCTGCGGTGTATTCAGCAAGCACCACAGGGCCGCCGAAATGCAGGGAAAAGTCGCTGCAAAACGAGGGCGAACGCACACCGAAACCCGCAAAAACATCTGGATTAGCCCGCCGAAAACGTTGGAAAAACCCGAGCAGGAGTCGATCACACGCAGCGCAGCCGCCAGAAAAAGCCGACACTGCAGATGAATGCAGTTAATAAATTACGAATTGCAGGGAAAGGCTGCTGCAAAGCCGACGAAAACTAACCACAAAACCTGGCGAATGCACGCCGAAAACCCTCAAAAACATCTGGATTAACCTGCTGAAAACCACGGAAAAACCCGAGCAGGAGCTGATCACCCGCAGCAAAGCCGCCGGAAAAAGCCGAGACCGCAGACAGAGTGAAGTGAATAAATTAGCAAAACAGTTTGCATGAATGATTGAAAAGTGAAACACTGTTTGTAAAGAAACTACAGAGTGAAAATGTCTGAAATTTACATATGAGGTCCAGGGAATGATAATAAATAGGGCTGTTACAGAAAAAATAAATAAAGTTAAAAAAAAAAGCTGAATTTTTTTAAAAAAAAAAATACCGAAAAATGCTTAAAAGATCCTAAAAAATCTATAAATAAAGAGACTTTTTACTGCGGAATATTAAAATCAACGGTTTATTAGATATTATGTTAAAAAGGGAATATTTTTAACATTGAAGTCTATGGAATTCGACTGAATAAACCTGACGAATGAAACCACCGAATGGCAGGGCAATTCGGCAACTTTTCACTGCAGGTTTGTGTTCTCTGAATAGCCGAAGCATTGCTTCTCTATGGGGATTTCACTGCCCTCGAACAGGCACCGAACAGGCACCGTATGTGCAGGCAATACACCAAGATTTGGCAAACTGCCTGCTCTCTGGATAGCCGAATGGCCAAGAAAGGTAACCGAACGCTGATTTTCAGCATTCGGTTCCCTTTCGGGAGCCATTCGGAGCTCTTTGAATAACCCTGTATGTACTGATACATAAAGAAAACGAAACAAATGCCTCGTCGACACTAATTTATGAATGTAACGATAGAACAATGTTATTAAAATCATCGTGATAATACAAATATATCATATATACAGTGTATACTGTATATAAAAAACGCATGAATATTCATTAGACCTATTAAGAATCCATACCACCGAACGTAACCCAACATCAACCAATACACTTATCAGCCAGAATAAATCTGGCACCAAAACATGGATATGTTGAGGCTAGGGTCAGACGAACGCATTTTCGCGTTGTCTGTGAAAAAGTGCGTTCGAACGAATGGACGCATTTTTTCACGGAGTACGCGATAGCGGTCATACGATGCGCATTTGCATCCGTGATTTTGTACGGATCATCAATAAAACCCTTTGTGCATCTGGACGTTATGTTGGCCGGACATTAGCAGCGTCTGACATCTCCAATTCACGCACACACGCCGCTAGCGGACGCAGCGCACTCTGTACAACCGTACTAGAGGTTTTACGTTCTCGACAAAATGCGTTCGTTTTCCACTTGCGTTGCGCAGCCGGACTTTTGTGCGACCGTACTTCGTATATTGGCTGTCATTGCCCGGCATCTGCTGCTAGTGCGGCCGTGATTAAGTGCGCCTGCACGCGCGTTCGCACTGCCTCAGTCTGACCCTAGCCTTAATGGTGCTCTTTTGTTCCCCGCACTTTGGGGAATCAAATTCCCAGACCCTGTGGTGAATTCAGCATTCAACGCAGGGTCCTCTGAAGTGCAGCAAAAATCCACCGA
This sequence comes from Leptobrachium leishanense, assembly GCA_009667805.1. Taxonomy (NCBI): domain Eukaryota; kingdom Metazoa; phylum Chordata; class Amphibia; order Anura; family Megophryidae; genus Leptobrachium; species Leptobrachium leishanense. The sequence continues at coordinate 20,516,985 of CM019066.1, forward strand.
CCACATCCAAAAATCCGCTGCAAAACCGTTGCAGCGACTAGAAAAACTGCTGCGAAAAAAAGCACCGAACACATCCGAAAAAAGCCGACCATCTGCCTCAAAACTGCCGAAAACCCCCCGAATGTGTCCAAAAATAGCCAACACAACGCAGAGCAGCCGCCGGAAAAGACGTCAAGCCGACGAACTAGGGAAAAAACCCCAAGAAAACAAATGATTGAAAGTTTCTAATTTTAAAATGCTGTGTGCAAAAAAAACTACTGGACGAAAATGTCTGGAATTAACATATGAGATCCTATGAATGATAATAAAAAGGGCTGTTACAGAAAAAAGAAAAACCTCGCTATTTAAATAAAATCAGGAAAATAATTCGACTTTTTGCTGCAGATTAAGAGCATAAATGGTTTATTAGATATTGAATAAAAACGGGAATATTTTTAACATTGAAGCCTATGGGATTCGCCTGATTAAACCTGAGGAATGAAAACACCGAACATCAGGGCATTTCACTGACTTTTTCTGCTGTTCGGTGTCTCTGAATAGATGAACCATTACTTCTCTATGGGGGATTTCTCTGCCTTCGAACAGCACAGTATTTCGCTGGCAATTGGCCAAAATTTGGCGAACTGCCTGCTCTCTGAATAGCCTAATGGCCCTGAAATTGCACCATACAGGGAAATTCACTGTTGGGTGACATTTCGGGGGCCAGATCAGCTCTCTCTGATTATCCCTGTTGGTTTATCTCTGGCTCCTATCTTCCTATACATATAGAGCAGTGTTCCCCAAACCTGTCCTCAGGACCCTCCACCTCCCCAGGTTTTCCAGATATGTGAAGCACAGCACAGGTGATATGATTTGCTGCTCAGTGATTGTGGGATTCAGTCTGATTTCCCCCAAGGTGATTTGCAAAACCTGGCCTGGTTGAGGGTCCCGAGGACAGGTTTGGGAAACACTGATATAGAGCAATACTTTGTCTGGATCAACTTTATTCTGAGACCATTGCAAGGAACAGCGTAGAAATCATCCAGATTTAGGGATAAGAGGTGGTCTCTGCATTTTTCCAGCACTGGCATCTATTAACCTCCCTGGCAGAGCTGGACGTTGGCTGGACACTCGGGCTGGACGTTTACTCACCTCTTCCTGGCTCCCTCGCTGTCCCCCACAGTGTGATCTCGGCGAGCTGCTTCCTGGTAAGGCTCCCTGCGAGTCACACGGTGCAGGATGGGCGGGAACCATCAGCAAACTTCTAAACAATTCATAAAATACTGTAATCCAAAGTGCAATGTTTATGAACGGCCACTGGGTGGCACTACAGGATAAGAAATAGACCATACATCCTCTTACCCTTGTTTTCAGACAGATTTCAGTGTTTTTTGTTTTTTATTTTATTGAATATCATTTATTTGCATTATTTTGGATAATTATTTTTGGGAAAATAAATTATTATTTCGTGTTTCAAACTTTATCGGACTCAGTGTATTTACTATTTTTTTATTTATTTATTTGTAAAGGACTTTACCAGTAAGAACTCTTGATTGCACGGATTTCAGTGCGTGATTCCTAATTATTACAGGCTAACTATGTACAAAAACACGTTTCCTTTAAAAAAAAATTGAGACGCTTTTAGACACGAAATTTTTAAAAAATTAGTCCACCAGGGAGGTTAATCTTCTAGCACATGATCCACCATGCTGTCTATATTGCGCTGGTTGAATACTGATCTGTGACCATTCAAAGGGCTCATTTGAAGCATATGGGAGCACACACATATCTATGATTCTTTTTTTTGAGAAAGTATTTTACCAGGAAGGATACATTGAGATTTATCTCGTTTTCAAGTATGTCCTGGGTGGCGAGTATGTACCGTTAGGTGTCTTGCCCAAGGACACTCACTGGAGAGGTGCTCTTGCTGGGATCAAACCCATGTCTCCACAGGCACTCTCCATGCAAAGCAGTGATGTTACCCCTACTCCACCCAGCCGGTTACAAATAACAGACACCTGCATTTCACATCTTTATGTTTATTTTAACATTGTCTGTTTTTTAACCTTCTTCTACACGTTTTTCAATAAGGATGTTGCTGTCACAATTAACGTAATATTGCAGACCCGGTACAGTGGTTTGATCCCATCTGTTGGGGCTGCCACAAATACAGGTCTATTCAATAGAAGGTGAAACTCGGGAGAATTGACAGGAGAAGAGAACAATCTAGACCAAATAGCCGATTTGGAAAGTGAGATAAATGGGAGAATTTTTTGGGTTCGGCTATTTTGACCTAGAATTTTCACTTCTCCAGTCATTCTCCTGAGGTTTCACCCTTCACTGGCTAGACCTGATACTTTATTCGTTTTTTTTTTATTTTGGCTGAATGAATCCCGTAGGAGTCAATGTTAAAAAATATTATCGTTTTTATTTAATTTTTTATTCAACCATTTATTCTTCTCATTCTCAGCAAAAAAAACTTTTTATTTATTCTTTTTTTAAAATTTTTGTGGTATTTTTTTTTCCATATTTTTATGCACAAAATTTTGATGACCAATTTTTTTAAAAGCGTGAATGTGCATGAAAAATTATGAATAATCTATACACTGAAGGTAAGTAGTCCTAGATGACCTGCCTTAATTTCCTTCCTGCAGCATATGAATTATACAAGTTGCAGGGCAGCACTTTTCCCAGGGCTCCCCTCTGTATGAAATACAGGGTTATTCAAAGAGATCCGAATGGCTGCCGAAAGGGAACCAAATGCTGAAAATCAGCGTTCGGTTACCTTTCTTGGCCATTCGGCTATCCAGAGAGCAGGCAATACCTCAAATCCTGGCGAATTGCCTGCACATACGGTGCCTGTTCAGTGCCTGTTGGAGGGCAGTGAAGACCCCATGAAAAGCACTGCTTCGGCTATTCAGAGAACACAAACCAGCAGTGAAAAGTTGCTGAATTGCCCTGTCATTCGGTGGTTTCATTCGGCAGGTTTCTTCAGCTGAATCCCATAGGCTTCAATGTTAAAAATATTCCCGTTTTAATTCAATATCTAATAAACCGTTCATTATAAAATTCTGCAGTAAAGAGTCTCTTTATTTATAGATTTTTTAGGATATTTTAAGCATTTTTGGGGATTTTGTTTTTAAAAACAAATTCCGATTTTTTTTTAACTTATTTTTTGTGTAACAGCCCTTTTTATTATCTTTCATTGGATCTTATATGTACATTTCAGACATTTTCGCTCAGTAGTTTCTTTGCAAACAGCGTTTCGCTTTTCAAACAATCAAGCAAACTGTTTTTTTAATTTATTCACCGCATTCGTCTGCGGTGTCGGCTTTTTCCGTCGGCTGCCCTGCGTGTGATCGGCTCCTGCTCGGGTTTTTCTGGCGTTTTCGGCGGAGTTAATCCAGATGTTTTTGCGAGTTTTCAGTGTGCCTTCGCCGGGTTTTGCGGTGAGTTGTCGGCAGGTTTGCGGTGACTTTTCCCTGCAATGCGGGGACCCTGTGGTATTTGCTGAATACTCCGCAGGGTCGCCGAAATGGGATCGCCAAATCGAACCGAATTGAAGAGAACGAAAAGTCACCGAACGTGCGGTGACTTTTCGATTCTCTTTGAATAACCCTGATAGTAATATGTGTCCAGGAAAACATGGCCGACCTGGCAACCCTAGTCCGGCGGTATTTGGCAGTCTGCTCGGTGGTCTTCGGCGGCATCCGGCGGTCTGTTCGGCGGCATGCAGCATTCATCGGCTCCCATTCGACGCACTTCGGGGACCCTACGGTGAATAGTGAATACACCGCAGGGTAAACAAACAAGAATCGCCGAAGCGCACCGAACGAGAAAGCCCCGAATTTAAGTGAAATTCCGAAGCTTTCTGAATAACCCTATAAACAGAAAAGTGAAAAAAAGCTGACACATGCGAAAAGGCGCTTGTTACTGATGTCAAAATATGAGATGATAAAATAGAAAAGCATAATACATCACGGCACACTTTGTTAATTAACGGTAACGTTTCGCTCCCAGTGTAGCCGGATCTGCGTTGGTTCCTCCAACAGAAACAAAGACGCTTCATAAATGACTACCGTTTAAATGACTAGTTTCAGGAATTGTGGAAGTAACATTGTAGGCCACTGAAAGGACTTATTCTGACTGCTGGATCTCATTTATGCGTAAAGTTATTAAATTATGGAAGTACCCTTCGTTTTAAGGATGCTAAGTTCAAGTCCCTGGCTTTGCTCTTGGCACCGCTCCAGTCTTAATGTTGTTTTAGCAATTTGTGGGTAGAATCTGGGTACGGCTTCCTTCCAAGGTTATACTTGAAGTGTAAAATAAAACTGCACGGATGATTTCATCTCAAAAACTCTGATATGGCAATTCCGTGGCATATATTTAATTCTTTTTTTTTTTTTTTTAGAAAAAAAAATATATGAATAAAGATAAAGGAACCGCTGAAATTCTACAGCTTGGACTGAAGCCGCCATTGCCGTAATCTTCAGTGTTAAGAGTGAAATTTAATAAATACCCGGCACCTGTAAATGGATTAAAGATATTATCCTCTTATGTTTATACTAAAATATACTAAAATATATCATTTTAATATTAATGCGCACTTGTCATGCAAACATAACATGAAAGAAGGCAATAAATCATTTTATACCTGGGTCAGGGTAGCCAAATAGCAAACTTTCAGAAACTGCAAAGAGATGGCGATATTAATAAAGGTGCTTTATATATGTTATACATGAGCCCCATAAGGGGCTCTATTACATTCTCCGCGCAAATTCGTACGCGCGGCGCAATTTTTTTGGCCCCCCTGCGTTAAATGTTAACGCTCGTAAATTAACGCAGGTATTACGATCCGAGCGCATTTTTTCATCCGTCAAAAAATATTGCGCGTAAAAAAGATGCGCAGAAACACGCGCGCATTGACGTTGCGCGCAGAAATCGGTGGGCAGACTGTTTTTTCGCACGATTCAGTATTAAGAACCACAATTGTCTCCGGTTCAGTTTTTGCGCCTTTCACAATCAATCTGAGTATATATGCTGCAGCAATAATAAAAACACGCACAACCTCTCCATTTTATTGTTTGGGTATGTGTAGAATGTGTAACTATACTGTGCTGTATTTTTTTTTCGTGCTGGTGTTTTTCGTTTCGGCCAGGACGTTCAGATTTTCCGTTACCACCAGCTTTTCAAAGACGTTAAAATTAGGCATGCAAACGTCATTTGTAAAAAGTTGCGCATCGATTGTAATACCATCCGCATACCAGCGCGCGAACGCATTTGCGCTCACAATGTTAAGTATGGGTTGCGTGCACGAACTTGCGTTCGCGCAGAGTTCGCGCAGGGTCACTCGCGTTAGACGTTAACGCGCATCGTTTGCGCGAACGTCGATATACGACGTTCAGCGCGAAGGGTTTTGCCCCTCGCGTTAATGCGTTTTTGTGCACGCGCACATTTTTGTGCGAACAGTGTAATAGAGCCCAAGGAGGGGTAGGATTGGGGGTTCTGCCTGAATGAGGTTTTTTGTTTTTTTTCCTAGGGTTGGAGTGTGCCATGGATTTAAATTTACCTTGCTTCTCGTGAGTGTAACAGAGCATTGCAAAGTCAAGAATTGACAGCCGAATGGCACAGCAATGATCAGAGATCATCTTTGGTAGCACAAACTGCCATTATCACCTCTCATCCCGCGGTGGAGAGGGTGGCGTGATCCACCGCTTCCACTCGTCGTGAGCAGAGTGAAATTGGAGATGAATGGTTTTAATCTCCCTTTGTGAATCCTCCACGGTGCTGCTCGATCTCGCACAAGCGAGTGGCTGGGCTGTGCAAGGCTCCGTGGAGGCCAGGTAGCCTTGTGCTACAATCTTTGGTTAGACATTAATAAAGCACCTACCCCTGAATACAGATGGTAAAATGGAGACACTAAGGTGCAGATTTTCCTGCTTAGCATTTCCAGTTTTCCATCAACTATGGAATAGGGCCCATAGTCCATGGAGTTATTAGGTTTACAACAACTCTGGTTAAGTTTACACCAACCTCAGAATATCGCCCCTTATGTCCTGTTAGCCTGCAGTCACTCACCATTGAAGCCCACTGAGCAATCTTGCTTTTACGATGGCCATTGGCCAGTCTCAGCCTGGTCCTGCAGGTGGCCCACCATGTGCATACATGCCCTGTGTCTTGGATACTGGATGTTGTCGGATATAATCTCTGCACGTGAATACAACACGTTATATATTGGACCTATCAGCCAAGCCTCCAATATGTCTATATTGGACTTACTGGACCTACCTCGGCAGTTGCCTCCAATATATCAGGGATTATTATTTCATAAGAAACTCATACGAGACACAAATATCAATCGTTTATATTTCTTAGAAATTATCCTGAATTCTTTTAATGGTCTGTGTTTTGCTTTGAAAAATACAATAATCAATAATCGGATAAAAATATATATATATTTATTACGTATACTAAAAAGTTTTAAATCTCATATCATAAACAAAAATTTCTAAACCACAATCCATCAGCATATAAAAACTAGCATACACAATATATGTATCTCCGGTTAGTAACTGCATATATGATTAATATCATTTACCTTATCAGTTAGTAACTAATACACAAATGGTTAATAAACATTTCTGCTTAATACAACATGCATTTCCCAGCAAACAATGTTTAACCAGCCAACTCTTATAGATATATATATATATCTCTATGCTACATGGATCAACAAAAGATGAGCTAATTTAATGATAAGTAATAAAAACTTATTTAGTGAATCCTCCCCTAATCTCGAGAATTAAACTTCTAATCTTTTGCTTTTTATTTTGTAGTTATACAATTCCTTGCCTATTAATTTTAATCACAATAATTTCCAAATTCAATTTATATATTGGTATCAATCTTACAACATTTCTTTTAGGAATAAATCCTTACATCCACTTCTTCATATTTCTATCTGCAGAATAGAAAATACTTAGAATTTGGATCTAACCGAATCTGAGAAGTCTCAGTCTACGTTTCAAGAAGCTCTACAAATATATATTTACATTAATTCCTTATTTCATACATTACCTGTCCAATTTGGATGTTGATAAGTCTGCCTTGGAATTCCTGATGTAATAATTTGGAATGTGTGAAGATTATCGATATCAGATAGTCAATGCATGTGAGTTAGAGATTTGGTGAGAGTCAGAAATTTAGTGAGAATCTTGATTGCCTCATGTCTTGGGATCTGCCTGCATCGTGGTGTGAGTCTGAGTGTTGGAATCTCCGACTCTCAGAGTGTCATGTCTAATGCATTGCAGTGTGGGTCTGTGAATGCTGGAATCTCCGACTTCAGAGTGTCATGTGTACTGGATGTCTGAATGCATTGCGGTGTGAGTCTGACTGCTGAAATCTCCCACTCTTGTAACCAACATTGCCGCTTATTATAGCCAATTTGACATCACGCAATATTTTTGGTAATATGAATTATAATATTTATTATCCTCTAGAGGGCAGTATTGCACTTCTTAAAAATTTCACCCATTTCTTTTTAATTTTCTTATCTCGGGTCAAAAGTTCAATCTACACAAAAGACCTTCTCTTCTCCCAATGTATAGACATACAGGGTTATCCAAAGAGATTCGAAAAGTCACCGCACGTTCGGTGACTTTTCGTTCTCTTCAATTCGGTTCCTTTTGCCGATTGCATTTCGGTGACCCTGCGGTGTATTCAGCAAACAGCACAGGATCCCCGAATTGCAGGGAAAAGCTGCCGCAAAGCTGACGAAAACTAACCGAATGCACGCTGAAAACAAGCAAAAACATCTGGATTAACCTTCGAAAAACCCGAACAGGAGCCGAACAGGAGCCGAATCACACAGAGTCGAAGCAGCTGTGATGTAGAGGAGGCAGTGAATAAATTAGCAAAACCATTTGTATGAATCTGGGAAAATGAAACGCTGTTTGCAAAGAAACTACTGAGCGAAAATGTCTGAAATTTTCACAGGAGGTCCAGGGAATGATAATAAAGAGGACTGTTACAAAAAAAATAAGTAAACTGAAAAAAATAAATAAAAAAAAATCGGACTTTTAAAAAAAATAAAAATAAAATAGAAAAATGCTTAAAGTATCCTAAAAAATCTATAAATAAAGAGACTTTTTGCTGCAGAATTTTATAATGAACGGTTTATTAGATATTGAATTAAAACGGGAATATTTTTAACATTGAAGCCTATGGGATTCTCCTGAATAAACTTGCCGAATGAAACTGTAAGGTTTTTTGGAAGTGGAACCCAGGATGCGGAGAGGAGGAAGGCGAGGACTGATATGCACAAGGCTAAAGGCTGAAGGAGGGTCTAGGCGTTCCGAGGTCAAGGCAGGCGGCAAGAATCGTGGTCGTGAGAAAGCTGAGGTCGGCAACGGGAAGGTCAATCAGATAAGGATACTAGGATATTTAGGGAAACAACAGGGAGAGCTCTTGTAGCAGAGGTACCACAAAATCAATGAGCGTCTTGCCTATAGTGTTCAGGAGTTTTATGGAGGAGTCAGGAGTTGGCTCCGCCCACCCTTCGCCCTGCCTCTCTGGTCTCTCCCTCCTCTGATTGGAGCTAGGAGGGGAGATTCCAGGGATCACCTTGGGCTCTACCCCGGCGGCTGAGGTTGAAGCCGCGCCCCCCCGCCGATCCGCCGCACACACGCAGACCCGCCCAGACGCCGACCACTTGAGGAACCTGCGCCATCTTGGATGGACGGAGGACCCCGCGGCCGACATCCGGACCCTGCAGCCCGCGCATTCGGATCGGGGGAGCCGCCTCTCAACCTCCTCTCGTTCCGGAGGACGTCCTCGGGACCCGGGTGAGACAGCGAGGTCTGGGGGTCCGCAAGATGGCGGCCGGAACCTGACAGGACCCCCCCTTGAAGGCGCGACCTCCGGGGGCGCCTCGGAGCCGGTTTACCCGGATAACGCCTATGAAAGGCGGAAACCAATTGAGGGGCGTGAATCAGGCGTACCGGCTCCCAAGACCGCTCCTCAGGGCCATATCCCTTCCAGTGGACCAGGTACTCAAGCCGTCTACGATGCCATCTAGCGTCCAAGATGGCTTCTACTTCGAATTCTTCAGTGCTATCCACCACCACTGGAGGAGGAGGTGTCAAGCGTCTCTGCACGTATCGATCTGGGACATACGGTTTTAGGAGGGAGACATGGAATATTGGATGTATTTTCATCGAGGGGGGTAGCTGGAGACGAATACAAACAGGGGATATCACAGATAGAATGAGGAACGGACCTAAAAATCTGGGGCCCAGTTTCTTTGTAGGACAAGTCAGACGTAGGTGCTTAGTGGATAACCAGGCCTGATCCCCCACTCTATAGACCGGGGCTGGGTTTCGTAGTTTATCGGCGTAATGCTTTTGTCGTTGTTGTGTATCTTTCAATGCCACAAGAAGTTGTTGACGACAATCTTGCAGGTGTCGGAGTCGTTTATCAACCTCCGGGACGGAACTTGGAGTTGACGGATCTGGAAGCGTAGAGGGATGGAATCCGTAGTTAACAAAGAACGGGGTGTTGTGGATAGAATCATGGGTTTGTGAATTATATGCAAACTCTGCGGTGGGGAGCAGGTCGCTCCAATTGTCCTGCTGATAACTTGAATAGCATCTCAGGTACTGTTCTAATTGTTGGTTCACCCTTTCGGTTTGACCATTGGTTTGTGGATGGTGGGACGAGGAAAGGTGGATCTTTATGTTAAGTGATTGACAGAAGGCCGACCATACCTTAGATGTGAATTGGACGCCTCTGTCCGAGACGATGGACGAAGGGACACCATGCAGACGTACTATTTCTTTGAGGAACAGTGATGCAGTTTCATTGGCTGTGGGCAGACCCGGTATCGGGAGGAAGTGTGCCATCTTTGAGAATCGGTCGACAACGACCATAATGGCCGTGTTTCCTTGAGAGGGCGGAAGGTCTACTATGAAATCTATTGACAGATCCCTCCATGGTGTGGAAGCGGTGGGTAGAGGCTGTAAAAGACCAACCGGTTTGCATTTAGGTGACTTCATCCTGTTACACTCAGGGCAGGAACGGATATACTCTGTGACGTCTTTTTTCAGGGACGGCCAGTGGTACAATTGGCGAGTTCTGTGGAGTGTCTTTCGTATACCTCCGTGTCCCGCCAGAGGTGAGTCATGGACATTCTTTAGCACTTCCATTAGATTGTTTGGGGATACTAAAAGACACTGTTTGTTAGAGGATTGGCCTTTAGAATCCTTTTTGAGACGGGAAAGGAGGGTTGACTGGACCGTTGTGAAGTGTTTTTGTTGTAGGATCGTAGGAGGGGATGTCTCTATCGTGGAGTCTACTGAATAGCATCTGGATAAGGCGTCGGCTTTCCCATTTCTACTACCAGGCCTGTATGTGATGTGGAAGTTGAATCTTGTGAAAAATAAAGCCCACCTAGCTTGTCGAGGTCTTAGACGTTTGGCCGTCTTTATATGCTCAAGATTTTGGTGGTCTGTGTACACCGTAATGGGATAAAGGGATCCCTCCAGGAGATGTCTCCATTCGTCAAACCCACGTTTGATCGCTAGCAACTCCTTGTCTCCAACGTCGTATCTTGTCTCCGCGGGATTCAGACGTTTTGAATAAAAGGCTATAGGGTGCAGATTGCCACTGGTAAGATTCCTTTGGGATAGGATGGCTCCGGTGGCATTTTCTGAGGCATCTACTTCGAGGAAGTATGGATGGTTAGGATCGGGTTGTTCCAGGATCGGGGCACTGGTAAATAGATCCTTCAGTTTGAGAAAGGCTTTTTGAGTGTCTTCGGCCCACCTGAATTTCTCATGGTTTTTTGTAAGTCTGGTAAGGGGTTGGACTATGTGAGAGAAGTTTCTAATAAATTTTCTATAGAAGTTCGAGAACCCTAGAAATCTCTGGACCTCTTTTTTGTTTGTGGGGGTAGGCCAGGAGTGTATAGCTGCTACTTTTTCTGGGTCCATCTCGAGCTTTCCAGGAGAAAGGATGTATCCTAGGAAAGAAATCCGGGATTGGTTGAAGGAACATTTGTCCAGTTTGGCGTACAGTTGGTGGTTGCGAAGACGGGAAAGGACCTCTTCTACATTCCTTTGATGTTCTTCCAGTGTAGGGGAATATATCAGAATGTCGTCTAGATATATTATTACAAAACGATCCAAGAGGTCTCTGAAGACGTCGTTCACCAAATGTTGAAAGGTTCCAGGAGCATTGCAAAGCCCATAGGGCATTACTACATACTCGAAATGCCCATAACGAGTGCGGAACGCTGTCTTCCACTCGTCTCCTTCACGGATACGAACGAGGTTGTAGGCTCCTCTTAAATCGATCTTGGAGAATACTGTGGCTGTTTGAAGACGTTCCATGAGTTCTGGAATAAGTGGTAATGGATATCGGTTTTTTATAGTGATGTGGTTTAATTCACGAAAATCTACGCACGGACGGAGCCCTCCGTCCTTCTTTCCTATGAAGAATATCCCTGCCCCTGCCGGAGAGGTTGATGGGCGTATGAAGCCTTTCTGTAAATTTTCTTTTATGTAGGTTTTGAGTACTTCCAGTTCAGGGGTGGAGAGAGGGTAGATGCGTCCGAAGGGTATGGCTGCTCCGGGAAGGAGGTCTATGGGACAGTCATATTTGCGATGTGGGGGAAGAGTCTCCACTCCTATCTCGTCAAATACATCTTTATATTCTTGATAACATGTGGGTAATTGTACTCCGGTCTTTCTCATATTTGTATCTAGAACTGTATTAACGGATAACGTAGGAGGGGAATTCAGACAATTCTGGTTGCAGTAAGGAGATGGAAAGGAGATTAATCCCGTAGACCATTGTATCATTGGGTCATGTTGTCTCAGCCAAGGTATGCCTAGTATTACCGGGAACATTGGCGAAGGGATGAGGTCAAAGGAGAGGGTCTCCTGGTGACGAGGCCCCGCCCAAACCTGAATAGGTAGCGTCTCGTGGGTGACTACCCCAGAACTCAAAGAAGATCCATCCACAACCTGTATTTTTATGGGGTATTCTTTATTGTGCACAGGAACACACACACGGTGAGCAAGAGAGGAATCGAGGATACAGTTGCTGGCTCCAGAATCAATCATTGCGCGGAGGGGGATCTTCTTGTCTTCCCACTGTAAGACAATGTCAAAGGATAGAAGATATGTAGATTCAGAGGGGGACCTTGGTAATTGTACGTGGCATAGAGGCTTACCTCGTGGTCGAATCTTTTCTGGGCAGGTTCTGGCAACGTGGCCTAGTCTTCCACAATAAAGGCAGCAGTTTTCTTTTCTACGCCTCTCTAATTCTGCAGGGGGTAAATGTCCTCGTATCAACCCCACTTGCATAGGCTCTTCGGAAGATGCCAGTGGTGACGAGGAGACGGGAGGTAGAGCCAGCGGACGTGGAGTGTTAGACCCCATTCGTCTTGTCTGAGGGAGCAGAGAAGGATACGGATTGATGTTTTTCTCTAGTTGGCGTTCACGCCACCGGCGATCGACAGAAATGGATAGAAGAATGATCTCCTCGAGGATTCGAGGACGGTCTCCTCTGGCTATCTCGTCTTTGATGTGATCCGCCAGTCCCCTTCGGAATTGATCCACTAGGGCGGCCTCGTTCCAAGCCGTGTCTAGAGCATATTTCCGAAAGGATGTAACATACTCCTCGACAGGGTGTCTCCCTTGTCTTAAGGCTCGGATAGCCGTTTGAGCGGTATCTGTCTTGAATGGGTCTCCGAACATCGTCTCCATAGAGGCCAAGAATGATAGCCAAGAGTTCAAAGTGGGATCTTGGGCATGGATCAGGGTATGGGCCCAAGTGCGTGCTTCTCCTGTCAGTAAGGTGATTACCATCTGAATCTTTACATGATCGTTGGTGTATGTACGGGGTTTCAGCGAGAAATACAGGAGGCAGCTCGTTATGAAGTCCTGGAACAGTTTGCGGTCTCCGTTGAAGCGATCGGGCATTGGGACCTCCGGTTCTGGGGTATGGACCTCACCACCAGAGGGCACTGACGAGGCAAAAAATGACCAGGGAAGAGGTGGAGAAGGACCAGGTCTTCCAGCTTGGAGGTCATGTAATTGCGATTGGAACTGTGCCTGGGTAGACTGTACTTCTTGTAGCGATTGTGTCAGCGTCCCCATCTGACGGGTTAGGGCGGTCAGGGCCTCGGCCAGCTCCGCGGATTCCATGACGAGGCTCATTGATTATGTAAGGTTTTTTGGAAGTGGAACCCAGGATGCGGAGAGGAGGAAGGCGAGGACTGATATGCACAAGGCTAAAGGCTGAAGGAGGGTCTAGGCGTTCCGAGGTCAAGGCAGGCGGCAAGAATCGTGGTCGTGAGAAAGCTGAGGTCGGCAACGGGAAGGTCAATCAGATAAGGATACTAGGATATTTAGGGAAACAACAGGGAGAGCTCTTGTAGCAGAGGTACCACAAAATCAATGAGCGTCTTGCCTATAGTGTTCAGGAGTTTTATGGAGGAGTCAGGAGTTGGCTCCGCCCACCCTTCGCCCTGCCTCTCTGGTCTCTCCCTCCTCTGATTGGAGCTAGGAGGGGAGATTCCAGGGATCACCTTGGGCTCTACCCCGGCGGCTGAGGTTGAAGCCGCGCCCCCCCGCCGATCCGCCGCACACACGCAGACCCGCCCAGACGCCGACCACTTGAGGAACCTGCGCCATCTTGGATGGACGGAGGACCCCGCGGCCGACATCCGGACCCTGCAGCCCGCGCATTCGGATCGGGGGAGCCGCCTCTCAACCTCCTCTCGTTCCGGAGGACGTCCTCGGGACCCGGGTGAGACAGCGAGGTCTGGGGGTCCGCAAGATGGCGGCCGGAACCTGACAGAAACCACCGAATGGCAGGGCATTAGGGGAACCTTTCACTGCTGGTTTGTGTTCTCTGAATAGCCGAAGCAGTGCTTCTCTATGGGGATTTCACTGCCCTCGAACAGGCACCGAACAGGCACCGTATGTTCAGGCAATTCGTCAGGATTTGGCGAATTGCCTGCTCTCTGGATAGCCGAATGGCCAGGAAAGGTAACCGAACACTGATTTTCAGCGTTCGGTTACCTTTCTCAAGCAATTCGGATCTCTTTGGATAACCCTGATAGTGTCTCCATCTGTCATCTTTGATTTATATCCCTACTCCCTTTTAGTTACTCACTTTCAGCTGAATTCTTTTCTGGTTAACTCAACAGAATCTATTCTTTAGTAAATTTTATTATTTACCAATTATATACTTTCTACAATATTTATTGGAATATATATTTCCTACTGTTAATATAATAAAATATACCTTGATTATAAACATATATTTGTGAATATAAATCTATATTACAGAATATTAACTCTTATTCCTATACCCAAAAGACAAAATATCTTTTGTTTTAAGACAGACCAATAAATTTAATTATGACACGTCTTAGCACTTAAACCTAACATTATCACACAAAAGAAACATTCTAGGTTCCTTCATGTCTGGCACTTCTAAAAAAAAATATAAAAGACTTCACCCAGGAATGAACTCTGTAAAAAAAATCTCGTTCATTTCTAAACCTAGAGAAATTTTGAAGAAAAACTGTCTTTAACACAAAATGGCTACAAGCATCCATTTTAAATTTCCCCTTTTCTGTGTAATATACCCGACAATGTCAGTTCTTGACCACCTCTTGCTAAGAAAGTTGCTTCTTTAATTAAATTCAAATTAAAGCAATTGGTGAAAAGGATACACAGTAACTCAAGTTTTTTGAAGGGTGGAAAGACTTCTGTCATTACCTAAAATCTAGGTTATGTAGCAAACAATTCAGAAAAACCCCATCCACATCAAAAATCCCACCATCATATTGGATTGCCCGACATATCAATCTAGTGAGCTCTTCAGCAGTGGCAATAAAGTGGTGGGTTCATTATCATGGTAGAATATATGTCGTCACAAAACCATTGATCCACCATATGGAGAGCTGACTACCGTCCTTGCTGTGACCAGAACTGCTGTGCTGACTGATGAATCACCTTCCTGGATCCATGCATCAAGGATAAAGAAAGCGCCATTCATCCCTGATGACTTCATTCCTGATCCACCTGTGACCTCAACCCCAGACGTGGAATCGCTGACCCCTGCTTCTAGATGACCTCCTCCTGTGACGTAATCCCGCTGATGAATCTGGAGTGTGGGCCTCAGCAGTTGAAAGCCCCTGCTAACCTGTTGGCTGGTTTCCCAGCTGAAGAATCGTTTCCCCCCCAATTTATTTTTTATGCCTATTAACTGTCCTATTCAACCTGAAGAGTAGTATTTTTTTCCTCATTTACACAAACTGTTTATTTTTTGATGAACTTTCCTTTTTCACAAAGTAATACATATTGTATTAACTCTGATTTTACACTTGCAGTGTCTATTGCTAGAACTACTACCGAGATGTTTTGCTCTTTTTCCAAGAACTGTTTTATTTTTGTTGGTTCGCTTTTAATCATCATGATCTTTTTCATCATACTTACTGGTAGTTCATGCTACTATCACAGATGTTTTTGGGAAGATATTGTAGGTCCCCACAATATCGCCTTTGCTCGTCCCCCAATTCTTAATATGCGTTTGAAAAGAGATTTGCATAGACCTAATAACTATGCATATGCTGCTCAGACTATATATGAACTTTCAGGTTTCAACAAGTCCTGCTGGATATGTATGGCCAAACCGACTAGTTCTAAATATGATATACCATATGAAGGAGTTGCTTTGAATCTTAGTCTTTTTGATGATGATTTGTTTACACTGCCTACTTTCTCTAAAACTACTAACAATCCAAGTGCCACTTTTATACGTGCTCCCCTCTTACAGGAACATCGTGGTACTGCAGTGATATGAATGAGATTTAACATTACTGGTAGAATGCCTTCACCAGAACCTAACAGAAAGGAACCTCCTTGCCAGGTTATAATGGACTAGGTGGAAAGCCTGCCCAGAGGGCAGTCTATTGTTGTCGCCAGCTCAGAATTCACGTCCACATAGTTTTTTTTCAATGTCCTATCCAAGAGTATCTCTCTATATAAATGCGTTTGTAACGCGTCCATCGCCATCCCATCCACAACAGGAGGGCCAACTGAGCAGCTGTGATGGGGGCGCGCAGCTGACAGCGCATTACAAAGGCATTTATATATTAGAGCAGGTTCCTCTTTCCTCTTAGATTGTAAGCTCACGGGAACCGGACCCTCAGATTGTAAACTCGTGGGACCCCTTAGATTGTAAATTCATGGGGCCCCTTAGATTGTAAAATCATGGGGCCCCTTAGATTGTAAAATCATGAGGCCCCTTAGATTGTAAACTCATGGGGCCCCTTAGATTGTGTTGGGCTTGGGCGGGCATTTTTTTTGTAGCGTATACATTATGCAGATATTTAATGGCACGCGGTATGCATGGCATGGCAGGCTGGTGTTTAGGCACACTGGTATTATGAGACACTGGTATTATGCATGGCAGACTGGTAATATGGCTGGCAGACTGGTAATATGGCTGGCAGACTGGTAATATGGCTGGCAGACCGGGCATTGAGGAGATGGAGGCCGGGCTTGAGGAGATGGAGGCCGGGCACTGAGGAGATAAACAAATCCGATCCATTGGAGAGGCGCCGTGCTGTGCTGCGCTGTGCTGCGCTGTGCTGTGCTGTGCTGTGCGCCTCTCCAATGGATCGGATTTGTTTTGTCCCTCGCGCACGCCGGCTGTGAGCGTGCCGCGGCCGTTGGATGCGCGCAGCCAACCGCCGCTGGTTGCGCGCATGCGCAGTCCATTTTTTGGCGACGGACACGCCAGCCCTTATCGTTTTATGTTATAGATCATATGTATGTCCCTAATAATTCTGAGATGAATCTACAAGCCACTTTTCGTGTTTCCTTTCTTTACGGTAATAGTTCTTCTTCCTGGTTCAGCACCCCTTGGCATTCTAAGTTAGTGTCCTCCCCCCTTTGTTCTAACCCAGGTATACCAGATAAATGTGTAAGTTTATGGCAATGGATGGATAAAACTTTCCCTGTAAGTGTTGGCAACGCCAACTATGCTGATTTCATGTTTGGATGTATTAACGCATCCCAAATTAATGCTATCCATGTTTTGTTTAAAAATACTGTGTGGAATGTAGCATCTTTTTGGAAACTTAACTTACATGATTCCAACAGTCCAAAAGATTGGACCTTGCAAGTGGAAGATGGCACATACTCTAGTATGATAATGGTTGCACCATATTATATTGATGCTACCTTGCCCCTTAACCCCCCTTTTTACTGGTTATGTGGTAAATGGGCATATTTGGTAATACCTAGAACTTATGTTGGTGAATGTGTTTTGGGTCTTATTGGTCCATCTCATACTATTCACCCTTATGTTCCGTCTGGTATGCGCATTGACCTACATAACACTGTACATCGTTCTCATCGCTCCTCCATATCTGTCAAAACCTCTGAGGCAGAGTGATTTGGTGGAATTTTGCTACCCGCATATGGTGTTGCTCGTTTGTATTCTAAAATGAACCTTTTTGTAGACTTAGTTGATGACTTGTTTAATCACACTACACATGCTCTAGCAGTTCTTTCTGCTGAGCAACGTCAGATTAGAGATGCAGTAATTCAGAATCGTATGGCCCTTGATTATTTGTTAATGAAGGAGGGTGGTGTATGTGGTCTTCTTAATTTGACCCATTGTTGTATTCACATTGATGACATTTCAGGTGAAGTTTCTCAAGATATACATGATATTGAGGAAATTCAAACCCAACTCAGGAAAGTATCAAGTCCCTTAGATGGATTTGATTGGACCTTTGGCTTTAGTTATATTTTTGGTAGCCTAGGTTCAACTATTTTACATGGTTTAATGTATCTCGTTATGATTATTCTTGTTATTGCCATTTTTTACAAATTGTTGATGCTGTGCCTTGAGAAATGTTGCGTTTCTAACTCACCTATGATGCCAGCCTATCCTATACTTCCACCCCCACCTACTTTGATTTCTCTTCAACGTTCCCCTCTTATGCGTAATTACTAACCTCTCTTTGTCTTTTTTTTATTTCTACGTATTGGAATGATTTATATGTATAATATGATGACAATGTAACCCCACTTGTAATAGGTTCACTAGTTTAGTTTAGTTTTCTTTTTTAATTAATGATCACGTGATTCGTGATCAAAAGACGGATTGAAAGGAAATTGAAATATGGTAGCTAATTCACTGTATACATATTTCTATATTCAAGTAATATTTGATAGCTATATAAATATATAGGGCCTGATTGACTGCTCAGCAAATACATAATGTGTTCATGAGATAATGCTGAGTCTGGTCTTTCTCTTGGCTTCCTGTTTTTTATTAAGGAGTGCAAATTTTCTATTCAACTCCACTTCCTCTTGAAACTAAAAAGGCTGGCTGGCCGAGAGGAAGGGAGGGACACAGATGTTTAATTGTTCATGTATATCCTATGGAACATTCTTTCCAAGAACAGGATATAGCTGTGACGTCAATTTAGTCTTGCCTACTAGGCAAGGACAGGAAATGTTTGTGTAAGTCTAGGTACTGCCCAAAGTAGAAAAAACATGTTTCCTATATTACTGACGTATTGATTCTTTATTGGCTTGTAATCCATGAATTTGTGACACTCCTATTTTGACAAAACTACTGAATGTTTGTAATTTGCCCCAGAGTAATAAGAAACGCCCAAGACAGAATTTGTGTCCTGGTCTTTTATTCTCACTCGAGTTCTGTTTCCTGTATGATCACTGTGTCTGGTGACAAAGCAGCTATCTCTATCATCACTGGACCGTGGCCATTCCTGTGATGTTCTTGCAGAATACATTTCACAACATACAAAGAACACAAGCACTTGTTCATGCATATTACAAAGGATCTTGGTTTTTGGTCGGCGTAAAAATGCTAGCATGTACGTCGAGACACGTATACGGATGTGATACTTTCTAAAGTACGAGACATCAGATGATTGATTAGTTGATGTCCATCAAGCGTGTAGTTTGATTTAATTGCTCGTTGTATTGTGTTGATTGCTTGGAGTTAAGGATGTCAAACTATGGATATCAAAATGTAAAATTCATGCACATCATGTGGTGTTCACTAGTATGTCCATGCAAGTATGTCCATTACAATGAACGTACATTCTGCGCTCGTGTGGCCCCAGCCTAATAATATACAAACAACATGGAAAATATGAACACTCCGAGTGTGAAATAAAAGGAAATCAGTGTTTCCCAAAACTGTCCTCGGGGCCCTCATCCAGGCCAGATTTTGCAGATCACCTTGGGGGAAATGCAAACTGAATAGTGCAAACACTAAGCAGCAAATTATATCACCTGTGCTGTGTTTCAGATATCTGCAAACCTGGCGAGGCGGAGGGTTCCGAGGACAGGTTTGGGAAACACTGGTGTAGACTGACCCAACATAAATCTTCCAAGTCTAATTAAAGACATCTTTTATGTTTCTCATTGACCACCTGTCACAGCTCAAGTCAGTGATGACACAGAAAGACCCACACCAGTGCTAAATCATGAGATCCTGGCTGCCCATTTCATGTCCAGCCCACGGGACACTATTCCAGACCTGGTTTTGGAGTTTGTCTGGTTATCCACCCTTTCCTTAGTAGTGTCTGCTCCTGATCTTCTCTATCTCTTTGTGCACACTCAGGTGTGTGCTAATAGCACTCTCTAATTGCTTTGAAAAAGAGGTTATACCCAGTAGTCAGTGCTTCAGCATTGCAACCTTGTAATGAGTGGTGCTTCTGGCTGAAGCCTTTCTGCAGCCTGCTGTACCCTCAGATCGCCTCTTCTTCTCCAGCAACCACCTGCTTCTCCAGGTTCTCCAGCGACCTCCTGCTTCTCTAAAGTCTCCAGTGACCCCTTGCTTCTTCATACTTCTGCCAGTCACCAGTTCTGCGTTCTCTCCAGCCTGCCCTACTCAAAGCTCCTTGAGTCCTGCTCCAAACCTCCAGTGCCCCTATACACACTGCCAGCAGTCCCTCCTGTGAGTCCCATAAACTATGAGCTGTGCTCCTGCCAGTCTCTGTCTTGCCCTGTGCTCCGTGCCTCCTTGTATCCTGTCCATCTGCCAGTGTCCAGCCCTGTCCATCACCATCTTCCTGGATTCCTCCCTTACCATTCAGTCACCTTGTATATTCTCAATAAACCAACTTGGACGTAACTTACCTGCCTCTTCTGAGTTTTTAACTGCATATTGGGCTCATACCTGTATACACAGGGACCAACTTTTGACACCAGCAGATCCAAAAAATATTGGACTACCTTGGTGAAATGTTGCCCATGTTACGGCCTGGCCAACATTGACCTCCTTTGATAGATGTCAGGGGAGTCTCGCTATACACTATTTATAACATATGAAGGAAACGAGTTGGAATCCTTTCACAACAGGAACAGAACATTCATGGGACATTCGAGGTATAAAGGACTTAATTCTAAAATTATAACTGGTATAGAAGAAAGATGTGCTGGAGTTGGCGCTTCTTGTCATGTTAGTGGTACCTTCTGCTGCACCCCATGGCTCAGAAGTGTGGTTGCCTGGTGGTGGGGCAGCAGAAGGAGCCGCGGGGTGCTGCAGAAGGAACCACTAACAGGACAAGAAGCGCCAGCTCCAACACATCTTTCTTTTATACTGACTTACAAGGTGGAAAAGGGATATACCACCAAGTGGTCTGGAGAGGCAGCTGACTCCACAAATAAGAGATACTGTATGACTTTGATTTTTTATTCTTCCCTGCTCTAATTATTAAGACTTTCACTATCATTAAGACTTTTATAACCTGGGGTATACAGGATAAGACTGTAAATGTCACATTACTTTGTTTTATCCTATTTGCACTATTTTACTTGCATTGTATTTTATTTGATTGTATTGAGGTTGTTTATTTGTCATCACCACCGGGTGGCGCCAGTGGCACAGATTACCACCATTTTTAAAATTATAATTGCCTTCATATAGAGATGATATTCTTTTTCAAACTCATGTCTTCAACCTCATGAAAGACCACTGTCCTACCTGGAATTCTTTGGTTTAGCAAGTGGTTAATGTTAATGAATATTATTACAAAACAAAGGAAGAACTCAACATAATAAGCTACGCTCTATATGTATTGCTTTTGACTTGGTAAATGAATCACACATTGTCTTGACGCCACTAAGAGTGAACAGTGTATCCTCTTCCAATCATAGGTGGAAGCTTTCAAGGGATTTAACAATAATCTGCACCATGTATTATACTTGTCTATAGATCACCGCTCAGACATCTGTAAAAAAAATATATATAATAAGTAGCATTAAACATATTTAAATTTGTACAAGAGCCAAAGAATACATTTATTTCTTCAATGACTCCTTTTGTGTTGGAATGATTTCAGATGAAGTTCTGCGATCTCTTGGCCGGATAAATCATTTTCTCGGGAACGGAGGCATTCTAGGACATTTGTTAATCATTTAGGTGCAGTAGGTGTGGTGACCAGAAGTCTTTCATGCTTCATATAGATAAATAAGCTTCACAACGGATATTCAGGGAAGATTTATTTCTCCGAAACGTAATGACAGGCATAAGCCAATGAAAAGATGTCAGCGGAAAATCTCACTCTATTTCTTTTGACAGAAGTGGAATTAGCAATTTAGACATCTCGGAGCGCAGGCTTCTTCAAAACAGAAAACATTTCCTCATCTCAGATCTGATCCAAGAGAAGGTCATATTTTATGTGCAATGTTTTGCTGAAAGGGGGTTATGGTTATTATGGTTATTAACCCCTTTTCTAGAATATACAATCACAAATTGAGGCTTACCTCGAAAAACTTCACTTACGTTCCCTTTGGATCAAATACGAGCACGCACACACACTATAAAAAATTCATAGTACACCATTACCCTAACTAAATAAAACAAATGCTGGAGATTTGGTTACAAGATGTGATCACAGTTTGCATAAGCCTGCCACAACGCCAATGTGCCTCATCATTGGCAGGTCCGATTCCATATCAACGTAATGGCTGCTCTTTTGTATTTTACCCACTTACTTGGAACATACCCCTCAATGGGGCTTTTAGTTAGAACTTGCAATGAAGCAGGTGTGACAGGGAGGGGGGGCAAAAGCCAAAGGGACGTTCAGTCCTCAAGGTGATATGAACAATACAAAGATGGCGGCATAGCATGCGTACATGGCTTTCAAGCAGTCCTATGGCCCGACTCCCTTCACAGTGACCAATCGACTTCATTGGCTGCAGCCGGACTGCCTGAACTCAGCCAATTATGTTGGTTGACCCATTGGGAAGGGAGGTAGGCCATAGGATTGCCAAATAGTTGCCAATCTGCCTCATCATTGGCAGGTCCGATTCTATATCATCTTAATGTCTGCTCTTTTGTATTTTACCCACTTACTTGGAACATACCCCTAATGGGGCTTTTAATTAGAACCTGCAATGAAGCAGGTGTGACAGGGAGGGGGGCAAAAGCCAAAGGGACGGTCAGTCCTTAAGGTGATATGAACAAAACAAAGATGGCGGCATAGCATGCGTACATGGCTTTCAAGCAGTCCTATGGGCCGACTCCCCTCACAGTGGCCAGTCGACTTCATTGGCTGCAGCCAGACTGCCTGAACTCAGCCAATGATGTCGGTTGACCCACTGGGAAGGGAGGCGGGCCATTCCCTGCCGCTATCTAACGCAATTTGACCTGCTACACAACTTGCGTAGCGTAGGAACTGCGCACAGCTACTTTAAGTACGCACGCTCTGTAGCACCTGTGCAGAACGATGGAGCAGAGCTGAGTACGCATGTGCATATCCGATCCATTGGCTTCCTCTCTGAGACCGCTCGGCAACGCAGATGGGTCTCAGAGAAAGTGATGTCAGAATGCTCTCTGTGTGCCAAGGCCACTGGTGTCCGATCTGGTGACCAGCAGCTGAGAAATTCAAAAGTCACGGCTGCTGGTGGCGCTTGGTGGGGTGAGAAAAACTCCATTTCATCCCGTGATTTCATCAGATCGGGGAGAAGGGGCTAGAAAGGGGCACAGTCATCATATCCTGACCACTTGAAGACTCTAAAGTGATCAGGATGAGTAGAGTGTCCCTCTAATAATATTACAGACAATCAAACTTGCTTTTGAACGGTTTAAAAAGTGTTAATGGACAAAAAGAAGGTGATGCAGTTGGATTTATGCTTCCCTCAAAGTAACCTTTATAATTGGCACCACCGTCGAGTTATTATTGGTCTATAGTGCTAAAATCGAGATCGCTTAACATTCTATCATTTTTTTCAAGTAATTAAAAAGAAATATGTACTCTCGTACGATTCTAGAAACAGTCTGAGCCCGAGGAAAAACTGGCTCCTGCAAAGCCGTAAATTTTTCTGTTTGTGGGTGGTATTCGTGCAATCAATGCGAAAAACCACAGCCATGTGGCCATAAGTGGCAAATGCAACCATTCTTCTACGCACGGCAATACGCGCAAGCATTTTTAAGTAAAATAAGTAATAATTAGTCGTCGTGTCTGCCCTGCATCATCTTGATCCAATCTGCCTGTCATTGGAACATGCAGCGCTCCCTTTAATCTTACTAGTTACTTATTTTGCGTATTTGCTACGTTTAGGAAATTAGCGAATCTCCAAACAGTTTTACGTTTCAGGTTTAAATCTCAACCATGTCCTTCACTTAGCAGTAATAATAGTCGTTTCTAAAATATCCTGAAACCGCGCTTTTGTTACTGTTTTTTTATTTCTTTACAATTCTGTCAAATCTCTGTTTACAATTATTCCTTTAACAAACCAGAATGCGTGACATCTGAGACACAATTCCCTGTAAAGTTGTTTTACCATGGGGCATCGTTTTGACTCATTGTTTAAAAGGTTTATGTGACACAAGGGTGATTCTCTCAGAGAATGTCTGATACAGGGCCCGATTCCAGCCTGGCCTTTAATGGGGAGCGGCAAATGAAAAAAAAAACCTGCACGAGCTGGGCTCCGCGAAGCCTGGCATGACCCTGCACCATCTGTGCTCCGTGGAGCCTGGCATAACCCTGCACGAGCTGGGCTCCACGGAGCCTGTCATGACCCTGCACGAGCTGGGCTCCATGGAGCCTGGCATGACCCTGCATGAGCTGGGCTCTGTGGAACCTGGCAGGACCCTGCATGAGCTGGGCTCTGCGAAGCCTGGCATGACCCTGCACGAGCTGGGCTCTGTGGAACCTGGCATGACCCTGCACGAGCTGGGCTCCACAGAGCAGGGCATGACCCTGCACGAGCTGGGCTCCGTGGAACCTGGCATGACCCTGCACGAGCTGGGCTCCGTGGAGCCTGGCAAGACCCTGCATGAGCTGGGCTCCACAGAGCCTGGCATGACCCTGCACGAGCTGGGCTCTGTGGGACCTGGCATGACCTTGCATGAGCTGGGCTCCGTGGAACCTGGCATGACCCTGCACAAGCTGGGCTTCGTGGAGCCTGGCATAACCCTGCACGAGCTGGGCTCCGTGGAGCCTGGCATGACCCTGCACAAACTGGGCTCCGCAGAGCCTGGCATAACTCTGCATGAGCTGGGCTCCGTGGAGCCTGGCATGACCCAGCGTGAGCTGGGCTCTGTGGAACCTGGCATGACCCTGCACGATCTGGGCTCCGTGGAGCCTGGCATAACCCTGCACGAGCTGGAACGAGTGTGGACACACAGAGGTGGCTGAAGGACACTGGGAACTATTTGTTTGTAGTCTTCCTTTGCTTAATGTTGCTTAGGATCGCGCCACCCTGTGCCAGCTGGGATTAGATTTAAATTTGGGAGTTTTGGGGGAGCTATTTTAATAAAATAAAGGATTTTCTAAAAGCAAATCTCGTAACAGCAGGCTCTGAAAGCCTGTATTCATTTTTGGACACCGTTACAAGCTGAGAGCAGTGAGCCACCATGGAATAATATGCTGATCTCAAACGGAGCCGCTATTAATGGCTCATATAGAAAGTATAGGAGCCATTATTGTCAGGGCCAGACTGGTAACTCCTGATAACAGGCCCCCCTATTGTTCCTGCCCACATGCAAGCCACACCCACATACAAGCCACACCCACATACAAGCCACACCCACATGTACATTGTTGTGTTAAACAATATAGTTCTCTACACTCTTTTCAAAATGAAAATATAGCTGCTGTTGTGCTGCTGCAGCCATCATTAACTCACTGGTATAGTGGGGCTGGCATAGTTATATACAGCGGGGCAGATATATATATATATATATATATTATATATATATATACTTAGACCGATATAGTGATATACAGCGGGGCAGATATATATATATATATATACTTAGACCGATATAGTGATATACAGTGGGCAGATATATATATATATATATATATGTATATATATACTTAGACCGATATAGTGATATACAGTGGGCAGATATATATATATATATATATATATATATATGTATATATATACTTAGACCGATATAGTGATATACAGTGGGGCAGATATATATATATATGTACACTTGGAAAGATATACAGGTCTATTCACTTAAGGGTGAAGCCTGGAGAACTGTCAGGAGAAGTGAAAAATCAAGGACAAGATAGCCAAACCAGAAAAACTCTCCCATTTATCTCACTTTTCAAATGGCTATTTGGTCTAGATTGTTCTTTTCTCCTGACAATTCTTCTGAGTTTCACCTTTAGTGAATAGACCTGATAGTGATATACAGTGGGATATATATATACCGTTACAGCTGGCTGTGGATACTGCTTCCCCATGATTTTTATCTGCAGTGGCATGAGTCCCCACTAAAAGGAAAGTGCTGATCAAGCCTTAGAGGGGCCCTCATGGGCCCCCTCCTAGGCTAGGGCCCTTGGACAGTGTCCTACTACCCTAATGGTCATATGTCCTTGATTATTGTACAGTAAAGCGCCGCAACTCCCGAGGTTAAAGCTTTGCCGTTATTATGAAAGGCTCACTTGTAACCCATAACGCAGAGGTTTTAAAACTGTGTGCTGCGACACATTAGTGTGGCGGCTCCGGCAGACTGCTAGCTTGTTGCACGCTGAAGAGACAAGGCAATCTCTCCCCGGCCCTCTACAAGTCCTGGCGGCCTTCCGAAATCAACGATCCTACTGTAACATTTCAATGTTCTTGAACCCAGGACATACTTGAAAACGAGAGAAATCCCAATGTATCCTTCCTGGTAAAATCCTTTATAAATAAATAAATAAGATGGCCGCTGCGCTCCTATGTGGCGACCATAAACCAACTAAATGTCTGCCACGTGAGAGACAAACATGACACCACAGCGCAGCCCAGCCCAGCCTCTTCCTGTAAAGGCTCCACCTGCCCCTGCGTGCTGCGTGCAAGGGGGAGGCTGTTTTATGGGCAATTCATAGGAACATGGTGGCCATCTTGTTTTCTGCCTTTCCAGATCGATCGTGATTTTGGAAGGCCACTGGGACTTGTAGAGGGCTAGGGAGAGCTTGTCTTGTCTCCCCAGCGTGTTGTACGTGTGTTTGAAGGTGATTGGTGTATATTTGGGGTGTTTTTTTGGCCACTGTCTTTATTAGGAGGCGTGCAGCTTTGCTGAGGACTGGAGTCAGTCAGTTAGGCTCCGCTCCACACTCCCTCCATCCCCATTTTTTTGCTGTTTTGCACATGTAAAACAAGCATTGTCATACCCCATGACTCAGGGTTTATTTGTATATTTTAATGTTATGTGTTGAATCTGCCTTTTGCTGCTTTACATCCATTTTGTCATAGCTATTTTGATTCTGCTGGGTTCCCTTAGCCTTGCTGTATCCAGCTAGCTCCACCCCTTTATGTTCAGTCTAGTTCTGAGGTACTTACTGGTCACCTAGCAGCCATCTTTGCTCACTGCTGGACAGAACTAATGTCTTTTCACCTGCATTGCTGTACACTATTACAAAGATTGTCAGTCTGATCATTAAAGTTTTCAACTGGATTCATCTTTCTACGTGTCAGTTTTGCTGAGTTGACACTGTCTGCCGAACTTTCATCGTGTGAGTACTGGTCAATACAGACTTAGCTAGTCTCAAGCACCCACGCCTCACAGCTTTGCTAGGGAGGCAGAATAAGCACAAAGAAGGGGCAAGCAAGAATAAGAAGGAGAAAGAAGTAGGAATTAAGAAAAGAGGTGACAGCAAAAAGGGGGGTCAAAGAGAAGAAGGGGGGAGAAACTGAAAACAGAAGTTTTCTACTACATACATTTGTGAAGTTTCAACGATGGCAAACTTAAAGACATCGAAACGTGGAAGCTTAAAAATGCTTGACAAAGAGATGTCAGTGTCCTTGTCTAATATTCCACCAAATATTCAGAAGCTGTGTTCATCCCATCAACCTCATACATCCCATTACATTAACGTTATTGGTGTTACTCAACAATATTTGCTATTATCGTACAAATCATATATTTTAAAAAATATAAATGAAAAGGTTTCAAGAGATATGGTGCGTCCCCGTATATTTCGTTGTTACAATGCGTGTCCGTATCTATTATAACGAGTTCGTTTAAACTGAGTTTTCCGGTAAATTGAATTACCGTGTCACCAAATGATGCAAGTCTAAATAGTGCGTCACCAACACGAAAAGTTTGGAAAGCTCCTCCATAACAGCTCGCGTGGAATAGAGCCCCTTGCTTTTCTACTCTGTAGGTTGAAGTCAGTGTGTTCAGTAGTTGCCAAAATGTATAGTGTACATTTTTACTAATAAAACCCTCTTCTTTATTCTCCGTCACTTCTTCTGCCTTTCCGGCTTTTGTCACCTAATAAGGGGAGGGCTGGCAATTGCCCCATGGGCCCCTGGAATATAGGCACAAGATCACAGGCAGCCCCTTTCCCGATTAAATACAAGGGGTTATTCAGAGAGAGACAAACTGGCCCCGGAATTGCACCGAACTGTGAATTTCCCCATATGGTGCAATTTTGGGGAATTCGGCTATTCAAATCCTGGCAATACGCCAAATATTAGCGAATTGCCTGTGAAATACGGTGCTGTTCGACGGCAGTGCAATCCCCATAGAGAAGCAATGGTTAATCTATTCAGAAAACACCGAACAGCAGCGAAATACCCAGATTTTTGGTGTTTTCATTCGGCAGGTTTAATCAGGCGAATCCCATAGGCTTTAATGTTAAAAATATGTCTTTATTCAATATCTATTAAACCGTTTATTATTTTAATTTGCAGCAAAATGTCTCTTTATTTATTTTTAAGTATTTTTTAGGCAAATTTTTTTTCCTGATTTATTTTAGAAAGCTTTTTTTTTTCTCTGTTAACAGACCTTTTTATTACTATTCATAGGACCTTATATGTTAACCCCTTCACTGCTGAGCCATTTCACGTCTTAAAAAAAACACGTTTTCTTTTTTTTATTATTATCTTTATTATTTTTTTTCTTTACTTCAAACATGGTCATGTTTGATATCATTGGAAAGGCCATGCTCTGGCCTTTCTAATGAAACCAAACTTGACCCTGCTAGCTGTCAACAATCGGGAGATATTGGGGTTCAAAGGAACCCCCTATCTCTACCCCTATCTTTCCTTAGGAGTCAATCAGGACGTTCCCCACACATCCTCAGCAGGGAAAGGGTTAATTCCAGGCATTTTCAAACAGCCGTTTTTGGCAAACAGTGTTTAAACGTTTGATGATTTTAATCAGTGTTTTGTTTTTTTTCAGGTTTTTTTTTTACCCTGTGCGTGGGCTTGTCGGCTTTTTCCAGCGGCTGGTCGGCGCTATGTTCGGTGGATCGTCGACTTTTTTCGAACGTGTTCGGTGGGTTTTCAGATCGGATCCGAAAATGGCAGCTTTTTCTTTTTTTTAATTGGCGGTTTTGCGGCAGATTTTTCCTTGAAGGGAACGTAAGAGCACCCAAAATTTCGGTGCCTTTTGAATAACCCTGACCGTATGAGCTGTGTGGGCTGTCTATATACACAGCACTGCAAGAGAAAGACTTGTCATGGAGCCAATTTACTCATTGATAGGCGAGTTATAGAGATTATTTTATATTAGTACCAATTAAATATTCTTATGGGGACTTTTTTCACAGCAGTATACATAAATCTGTGCAAAGAAAGGACACAATAATATGATAACATAATCTGTAGTAAGGATATTTAATGCATATCTAATATATATGTTACGGTTAAAGCCTGAAGTGCGGTTAATCCTAGGATTACCCGGGTAATCCTGACATTAGCCAGGCGTCATTAGCAAAAGTCTGAAGTGAAATGAAATTTCGGACTTTACCCAGGTAATCTGCAAAGTATCCAGAGGCCTCTGGGTACTCCGGTTTTCTGCTCTGTTTTAACTGGGTAATTCGCACATTACCCTAGTGTTGTTGGATAAAGTGTCATGTGCAACGAAACATCGGACTTTATCCGGGTAATCTGCAAAGTATCCAAACGCCTCTGGGTTCTCCGCTTTTCTTGGGTTTTCAGCAGGTTACAGGTGACTGAAATCCGAGGATTACCCGGGTAAAGCTGCAAACTGTTACATGACCGATAACAAAATTGTATTTTTGGTTATTTTTAATGAAATTGTATCCACAGTCACAAACCACACTAAATAACCGTCATGTGACTCTGTGCATTAATTGTCTGAAAATTAATTTATGAAGATAAAGATATTATATAAAGAGTAACCTGATGGTTATTATGTTTTATAAATGATATATAAGCACATATGACACATAATAAAGATCATGTAACTCTTTCACATTCATATAAGAAACATATCCTGTTACTCTGTATATTCATTATATCCGCAATACATTTTAATGTTTGTCTTTTGTCATTTTCTTTGATAATATCCATAGATAATAGCAAAATTCACTGTTACCCAAGCGGGGTTGGATGCTCTGCAGATTACCCAGGTGAAGCTGTGGATAGTCCTCAGATTACCCAGGTGAAGCTGTGGATAGTCCTCAGATTACCCAGGTGAAGCTGTGGATAGTCCTCAGATTACCCGGGTGAAGCTGTGGATAGTCCTCAGATTACCCAGGTGAAGCTGTGGATAGTCCTCAGATTACCCAGGTGAAGCTGTGGATAGTCCTCAGATTACCCAAGTGAAGCTGTGGATAGTCCTCAGATTACCCAGGTGAAGTTTCAGACTTGCACATTATCCGGGTGAAGTGCGCATTTTTCTTCTCTTCCAGACAGTTACCCAAGGGCAGTTGGTTAATCCTAAAATTACCCGGGTAAAGTCCGAAATTTCCATTTTTTTGCAGCTTCACCCAGCGGTTTTGTGTAATGTCAGGATTACTCGGGTGATCCTAGGATTAACCGCATTTAGGGCTTTACCCGTAACATATATATAAAACTATGAGAAAAGCAGGAAACTCTATAGATAAGGAGAGCTTCAGTGTTATTTTTCAGGGTTTGCAAAAGGGCTGTTTGCTAGTAATTGCCCCAGGCCCTTTTCTGCCTCCATTCCATGGACCTTTACCGTAGGATAGTCAACACAAACCACAACCAACATAGTGAAAACGAAGCAAACCATAAAACCAGACAAAAAAAAAAATCATGATTGAAGAAAATAAAACCTGCCACCAGTTATAGAAACAGACGTGAAATCATCCATCAACGTCTGACTGCCTTCTTCAGCGAGCAGCAGGTAGCAGGCGTGCGATAAGGACTAAAAATAATGTTAGAACTTTAGCGATACTGCACTATGTTAGAATAATGTTATATCTCATTTCTGTCTAGCGTTCAGACCACGCGTGAAGCACGGCTTTCTCCCCTCACAACAGGTGGCAATTGGTGCAAGAATTTGATTGCTATCAGACATCCTCCTATGCTGTCGGAGATTCGGTTAATTCGTGTTGCTTAGCAGCTTCAATAAAGAATGCAGCGACAATTTAAAAAATGCGCAGAAGAAGAGAAAAAAATCATTGCTAACACATTCCAATGGCAGCCATTTATTGTGAATCTTCAGTAATGAATGTAATCCTCTTCTTGTCACCAGAATATATACGGATGTGTGGGAATCGCTTTGTGCCGCTTGAAAATACCTGGTTTGTTTTCTTCAGTTTTTGGATTTTTTCAGGTTTTCTACATTTTCCCATTAAGTGTCAAATGCTGAGAGAATATTCAGAAGATCTGTGAGCCATTTGCAAATGCTCTGAGTCTGTATGGGTGTTTAGTTCAGACACAGCTAGCAGCCCTGGAGTGGGAGTGTCTCCTCCTGCTGTGAGAGCCATAAACCACTCCCCAGGAAGCACAACATGCGGCATGCCACAGCACTGACAACAAACGGGGGAGAACAGCCAGCTCAGGGAGATATCTTTACACGGGATCTTTGAAAAACCTATCCAACTGTCAGCAGTTTGGTTAACACAATGTATAGATAGATATGGGAGATGTTTCAAAAGAGCTAAAGTTATTATGGGTGCGTTTTGTGTACTTTAAAGTAAAATAATCTCCCCTTTGTGCCATTGCTCTAATACACTGCCCTGTTACAAGCCA
Organism: Leptobrachium leishanense; assembly: GCA_009667805.1. NCBI lineage: Eukaryota > Metazoa > Chordata > Amphibia > Anura > Megophryidae > Leptobrachium > Leptobrachium leishanense. The sequence continues at coordinate 20,548,454 of CM019066.1, forward strand.
TTGTGTCCCTGCCCTGTTACTCACGCACCAAATTCTGGTCCGGTCACTCAGGTCCCTGGTGGTGTGAGTGGGAGAGGCCCTGTCTCCTCTCCCGCTGGTCACCTGACAGTGAGTCCAGCGCCGGCACTCTGATACATCATCAGAGTGCATTGTGCGCCGGACTCACTGTCTGAGCAACGGAACAGGAGACATGCAGCAAGGCCGTAAGTGTCTCCGGAGCGTTCGTGATCACAAGTGGACGGCGATCGAAACACAGGCTTTTCTCAGCCTAATAAAATGGTTTAACCCGGGAACAACGTTACCGCTACATCCCGTTGCGGGAGAAGTGCAGGAACGCTGCTCCGACGTGTTCCCCCAGGAACACGAGCCCTGGTATTAGGCATGCCTATATGAGAAATCCATTGCTTCAGTCTGATTTTCCCTTTTTCCCTGCCGTAAAATACATTTATAAACCGGTTCAGCATTTGAATCATTTTTGGAAATTGCCATACTGATACAGTATTTTTGAACTGAGTCGCTGAATCTGAAATTTCTATTAAATAACATAGCTGCGAGTGCCGATATTCAAACCAAATTGTTATCAGAAATAGAAATGCTGGTAAGCCCTTATGTAGATTTCCTGAACTGAAAAATGGCAGAATTGTGGTAGAGAAAGCTCCCGATTTTGGCAGTCGGGCCCAACTAAGGACGGGGGCACACGAGCGCACCCAGTGCTCGAACTGCGAGCGCAGCAAGCATCTATGTAGGAGGATCGCGATTTGTAGAGCTGAGCGCCCAGAGCGGCAGCGTAGAGTGGAAGGAATGTCCACCATCATGGACGTTCCTTCCACTCTGAAGTGCGCTCGTGTGTACCCGGCCTAAAACAGGCCCTTGGTCAGAAGAAGTGTTAACTTGTGCAGAAGAATACCATCAATCAATTGACCGTCTGAATACATCAGTGACAATGTGCATTTCTCTGTTATACATGGCCTGGCCAGAAAAAAAGATACAAATGCAAATTTTTGGCTGGACCGTCTTTTGCTGTGATTCCGGCACGCATTCGCCGCCGCATCGTTTTGATAAGCTCATGCAATGTCACAGCATTTATTTGCGTCCAGAGTCACATTAATTTGTGTCCAAGATCTTGTATTGATGATGGGAGAGGTGCGGCGCTGCGTAAAGTCTTCTCCAGCACATTATCCCAAAGAATCTCAATGGAGTTAAGGTCTGGACTGTGCGGTGGCCAATCCATGTGTGAAAATGATGTCTCCTGCTCCCTGAACCACTCTTGCACAGTTTGAGCCCGATCACTCATGCATTGTCATCTTGAGTCTGGCTTCCGGTATCGGTATAAGTTTCGGGGGCAAATGCTGGCATTGGCACAGATACCAATACTAGTATCGGTATTGACGCATCCATAATAAAAATAATAATTTATTCTTAACAATAAAACTCATACCTTATTAACATTTACCTTCCTATTTTATGCAGAAATTACAATTATCATCATCATCATTTATACAGCGCCAAAGGTTTCTGCAGTGCTTTCGGCAATTTAAGGAAAAAGAGGTGATGTTTATAATGTTAGAACACAACATATTCTTAAACTAGAAAAGAATCATTAAAAAGCAAGTAGAAATTCCCGAAAATACAGTGATTGATATTGATTTCATCGTTATAAATTAAGCTCGTTTTCAATGACTTGGGTCATGTCATGGTCGGGGAGTGAGTCAATATCGTCGCCCAGGCTGAAAGGAGATTTGCCCGGCCATTCTTCTGTGTGCGCAGGGGTCTTTCTCAGCCAGGTATTGTGTTGGCTTTCTTAATTTGGTCGCAGGCTGGGCGTCAGCGGGAAGCCACTCAACACTTTATGTCTGGATCTGAAAAACCTCAGCTCCAGTGCTTTATGTTACAAATGGCCCCAAGCAGATGTGTGGCACACTTTATTAACTTAAGTACCCGCTAGTTAAGAATTTAATTAGTTTGAAGGAAGGGGGATATGTTTCTTCAATGTATCGAGAATGGCTTGAGCCTTTGTGACAGGATGACCCATATCAAAACGGATTATTGTTGTAAGTGAGACAAGTGACCTAATGTTCTGCCTGTTACACACACATGATCTACAACCGTCTTTAAAAAAAAAAAAAAAAAAAGCCACTGTGGGAAAATTGCGCATTTCATCCAGACTAAAGCCATAGATTCTTTGCATGTGGCAATCTCTCGCTTAGCAACATTTGTTGCAGGCCGCCTGGGTAAGTATATGTGTTGGTGAAGGTTACAGTTTCCTGCTAGGTAGGTATCCATGGATAAATCCCTGCGTTTTAATAACTGGAAGTACAAGGGCTGCTGTGCTTTCTGTAACTATGTGTATTTATAAAGTGTACAGCGCCATCCTCTGTCTGAATGCTTACAGCTGACAGAGAGTTTATAAAGTCTAAACGTATTCCTAAGGAAATGCAGAGGTAATAAAGACGATGGGCCCTATTACATTCTTCGCGCAATTTCGTTCCCGCAGCGGAAGTTTTTTTGCGCGCATCGTCTGGCATTATCGCGCAAAACTTTAAGAGACGCATTTTCTCATCCGTCCGAAAATAACGTTCGTAAAAACGACGCTCAAAACGAAGAGTAATACGCGGGCAGTAACGACGCGCACGTAAATCAGTGTGCGGCTGTTTTTAGCACCGGATTCAGCCAATCAGAATTAAGAACCTTAATTGACATCAGTTTACCTTAATTGACTCACTTACGTTTTTGCGCCTGTCAAAGTAAATCTGAGTATATATGCTGCAGCAATAATAAAAACACGCACACATTCACAATTTTATTGTTTGGGTATGTGTAGAATGTGTAACTATACTGTGCTGTATTTTTTTTTTCGTGCTGGTGTTTTTCATTTCGGCCAGAACGTTCCGATTTGCAGTTACCACCAGCTTTTAAAGACGTTAAAATTATGCACGCAAATGTCGTTCGTAAAAAGATGCGCATCGATTGTAATACCAGCCGCGTACCAGCGCACGAACGAATTTGCGCTCACAATGTTACGTATAGGACGCGCACAGTTCATCACGTTCGCGCAGGTCCATCCTAATGTGCATCGTTTGCGCGAACGTTGTAATACGACGTTCTGCGCAAAGGGTTTTGCCACTCGCGAAATGCGCATTTGCTCGCGCAAAAACAAATGCGCGAGGAATATAATAGGGGCCGATTTGTCTATCGTTTACCAACAACAAAAACACAAATTGAAAACAGAATGAAAAAAATGCTTTTGATAAACATTATATAAACGTGTTATGAATAAAACACATGCAATGAAAATAATTTAACCCCTTCGCTGCTGAGCTATTTCACCCCTCTGTGCTGAGCTCATTTTAACTGGTTTCACTCATCATGTTTAAACGTGATTTGAAGTCACATTTTATTATACGACCCAGACAAATTATACATATTTTTTTCGGCAGACTCGGCAGATTCATAATATATCATTATTATATGTATACGTCATGTCCTGCCTGTATATTATAACAAAAATGCAATAAAATTTGAATTTTCAATCATCTACAGCGTGTAAAGTGATTTTTTTTCGCATTTTATCTTCCGAGTGTTTGCGGTTCTATGGGGTGCACTTGTTAAAAAGATTAAAACTGGGAATCCATTACTTTTATTTTTATGATAAATCATGTGATTTTAGGTAAACCCCCCAAAAATTTTTTAGTGCAGCATCATTGTACACATTATCATTGAAATGTGAACAATAATGCTGCATTAATAAAACAAAAAAAATGTTTTTTTATTTATATATATATATATTTTTCTTTAGTTTTAACATGGTCATGTTTGGTATCATTGGAAAAGCCATGCACAGGCAATTCCAATAATACCAAACATTAATCCCTAGCTACCACGGATCTGGAGACTCAGGGGTCATTGCACCCCCTATCTCAACCATAGCGGGCAGCTAGGGGTTAACTCCTGAACTCCGAGCTATGCGTAATGATGCCAGTAGGCAGGGGGAGATCCCGGAAGCTTGGCCAACATTCAAGATGTCGGCCAGCTCCAGGAGGGGACTGCGTTCCTGCGCTGATTGGCGCCGAATCGCTATCCAGCCCTTAAGCACTTGGCTGCTAAGGACGCGCTCAGCACGTCCTGCCAAGTGCTCCTCCTGTGCTATGGACGCGCTCAGCGCGACCTAGCACAGGCAACAGCAATCGGCCAGGATTCCGGCCGATTGCTGGCCCCCCCAGTGCTGGCTGACATCTTGGATGTCAGCCCGGCACTCCAGGACCCCGGCGGGGATGATAGATGTCATCGCGCTGGCACAATGACATCCATTTCAGGCACCCTCCCCGCGAATCCGGAGGAGGTGCCCTCCTGATCGCCGGGGCCAGCGGTGAAAGTCAGGAACCGTTTGGATGGGCACAGCCTGCCGAAAAGCGCCGGATCGTGATCCTCTCCCAGAGCTGGCCGACATCTCGGATGTCGACTAAGCTTCTGGGAACTCCCCCTGCTGACTGGCGTCATCGTGCATAGCGCGAAGACGTCAGTCCTGGAGTTGACCCCTAGCTGCCACCAATGGTGGAGAGATAGCTAGAGGTCAATGTTTGGTATCGTTGGATCGGCCAGAGCATGGCCTTTCCAACGAGACCAAACAAGACCATGTAAAATGATATAAAAAAAAATAGTTTAAAATAAAAAAAAAAATTGTTTTGTTAATGCAGCAATATTGTTCTTATTTCAATTATAATGTGAACAATGATGCTGCATTAACGATTTTTGTATGGGGTGCGTTTGTTAAAAATCATGTAATTTTCCCCCGAAAAAAATGTAACGAGACCCCATTTCTAATTTTTTTAACAAGCACAACTCATAGAAAGTATAACCGCAAACGCTCGCATGTTAAAATGTGAGAAAAAACACTTTACACGTAAATTATTTAAAATTAAAATTTTATTGCATTTTTGTTATAATATACAGGCAGGACATGACGTATACATATAATAATGATATATTATGAATCTGCCGAGTCTGCCGGAAAGAACGAGATATAATACATCTGGGTCATATAATAAAATAAGGCTTCAAAACGCGGTTAAACATGATGAGAAAAACCGGTAAAAATGAGCGTGAAATGCCTCAGCAGCGAAATGGTTAAGGGGTTAAAGGCAGCCACCGCTTGGAAGCATGCCTTTATACTGTGCCCCTTACCGATGGGGAGGGAGAGAGGTACAAAGGACTTCCCCCCTTCTCTCCAGGCGCCTTTCCTGCTCTGGCGCGCGGGGGGGGTGCCTGGAATAGATGTCATGGCACCCAGCGCGATGACGCTATTCAGCCGTCCGGGGTCCCGGAGGCAGGGCTGACATCCGAAATACCAGTCAATCGCGGGCTGCAAAGTCAGGACACACTCAGCGCGTCCTCCGCATGGAAAGTCCACTTGGCTGGACACGCTCAGCGCGTCCTACGCAGCCAAGTGGTTAAAGAATCTTTATGCTGCGTATGAATATTATTTATCTATATATCTGTATGTAAATGTCTTTAAATCCATGTACCATATCTATTTTATCTATCTATCTATCTGTGTCAATATCTTTCTATTCTATTCCATCTCTCTATTAGGGATGAGCTGTTCAGTTCCATCTGTTCGGAGTTCGCATCGAACATCGGCCATTCGACAGTTTGCGAACGTCGAACTTTTCCGCGTGTTCGGTTAGAGTTCGATTTTTTTTAAAAAAAGTATAAAAAATGCTTAAAAAATACTAAAAAATCTACAAATAAAGAGACTCTTTACTGCAGAATATTATAAGCAACGGTTTATTAGATATTGAGTTAAAACGGGAATATTTTTAACATTGAAGCCTATGGGATAAAACATTCTTATTACTAAAACATCAGGCAGACACGGCCCTCTAATCAGGCACTGTAGTGTAGAGGCACGGCCGGCGCTGCCGCTAGGCCAACTAGGCGGGCGCCTAGAGCGCAGCACCCGCCTAGGGCGCAGCGGCAGCCGGCCAGACCAATTGAAAAAAAAAAATTAAAAAAATTGTAAATAAAAATGCCCGTGGGGCACCGTGGGGCGGCCGCGTGCTACAGCCAGCCCCAATACGAGCCGGCGTCACCGCCGGCGTCAAGGAGACGGAGGCGTGGACTTGGTGCTTCCAGCTTCCTGGACCAAGTCCACGCCTCCATCTCCTTGACGCCAGCGGCGACGCCAGCACGCATGAGACTGGCTACAGGAAGACAGCGCTGGAGGCAAATACCAATGTGTGAGCTGCTGGGTAAGTATCCATGTGTGAGCCTGGGGGGGGCAAATATCCATGTGTGAGCCTGGGGACAAGTAGACAAGTGTGAGCCTGGGGGGGCAAATACCATGTGTGAGCCTGGGGGGACAAGTACCCAAGTGTGAGCCTGGGGGCAAATACCATGTGTGAGCCTGGGGGCAAATACCATGTGTGAGCCTGGGGGGACAAGTACCCAAGTGTGAGCCTGGGGGCAAATACCATGTGTGAGCCTGGGGGCAAATACCATGTGTGAGCCTGGGGGACAAGTATCCAAGTGTGAGCCTGGGGGGGCAAGTACCATGTGTGAGCCTGGGGGACAAGTACCCAAGTGTGAGCCTGGGGGCAAATACCATGTGTGAGCCTGGGGGCAAATACCATGTGTGAGCCTGGGGGGACAAGTATCCAAGTGTGAGCCTGGGGGGGGCAAGTACCATGTGTGAGCCTGGGGCAAATATCATGTGTGAGCCTGGGGGCAAATACCATGTGTGAGCCTGGGGGGACAAGTACCCAAGTGTGAGCCTGGGGGAGCAAATACCATGTGTGAGCCTGGGGGCAAATACCATGTGTGAGCCTGGGGGAAAATACCATGTGTGAGCCTGGGGCAAATACCATGTGTGAGCCTGGGGGCAAATACCATGTGTGAGCCTGGGGGGGGGGGAAATACCATGTGTGAGCCTGGGGGCAAATACCATGTGTGAGCCTGGGGGGACAAGTACCCAAGTGTGAGCCTGGGGGGGGCAAATACCATGTGTGAGCCTGGGGGCAAATACCATGTGTGAGCCTGGGGGGACAAGTACCCAAGTGTGAGCCTGGGGGGGGCAAATACCATGTGTGAGCCTGGGGGCAAATACCATGTGTGAGCCTGGGGGAAAATACCATGTGTGAGCCTGGGGGGGGCAAATACCATGTGTGAGCCTGGGGGGGGCAAATACCATGTGTGAGCCTGGGGGGCAAATACCATGTGTGAGCCGGGGGGGGGCAAATATCCACGTGTGAGCCTGGGGACAAGTACCCATGTGTGAGCCTGGGGGCAGATACCCATGTGTGAGCCCGGCGGCAGATACCCATGTGTGAGCCCGGGGGCAGATACCCATGCCATGTGTGAGCTGGAGGCAATATATTCACCATGTGAGCTTTTTTTTTTTTTGGGGGGGGGGTGCAAGTAGCTGGTCTTGCCTAGGGCACAAAATAGTCTAGCACCGGCCCTGTGTAGAGGGCAGCCTGCAGGGGCCTCCCAAGGATCCCCTTGAGGAGCATTGAGGAGCATGCGGCCACTGAATGACAGAGCTGCACCACGGCAGACCCCCCCCCCCCCGCACAACATGGATCCAGGGAGCCCCCACTGACCACCAGGCTAAGGTAAGGCGACACATTTCTAAAAAAAATAAAATCCGAGGACATTTTTAAATGTCCCCAGGAACATAAAATAAAACAATTTTTTTTCTTTGTCTACCTGGCTGAATGTATTTAATTATATATATTAGCTACATTCAGCCAGGTAGAGGGGGGTGGCATTTGGGCTGCGCGGGGTCCCAGGCAGTGGTTTGGTTTTTTTGTGTGTATATTTTTAGCAAATTTATAGGGGAAGGCAAGGGCAGGTATGATATATATATAGATAAGATATATATCTATACTCTTATAAATATATATCCAGACTTGTATTACACACACATTTTGGCAACTAATTGCCCCCCCCCCAATTTGGCTGATCGCTCCAGAGGAAATATTGAACTGTCTGTCTGTCTATATCAATCTGTGTCTATCTATCAGGTTTATTCAAAGACATCCGAATTGCTGGAGAAAGGTAACCGAACGCTGATTTTCAGCGTTCGGTTACCTTTCCTGGCCATTCGGCTACCTGGCAGAGAGCAGGCAATTTGCCAAATCTTGGCGAATTGCCTGCACATACGGTGCCTGTTCGAGGGCAGTGAATCCCCATAAAAAAGCACTGCTTCAGCTATTCAGAGAACACAAACCAGCAGTGAAAGGTTCCCGAAATGCCCTGCCATTCAGTGGTTTCATGCGGCAGATTTATTCAGGCGAATCCCATAGGCTTCAATGTTAAACATATTCCGGTTTTAATTCAATATCTAATAAAAAGTTGATTATAATATTCTGCAGTAAAGAGTCTCTTTATTTATAGCATTTTTATGGATTTTTTTTTTTAAAAGTCTGTTTTTTTTTTTTAACTTTACTTATTTTTTCTGTAACAGCCCTCTTTATTATCATTCCCTGGACCTCATATGTAAATTTCAGACATTTTCGCTCAGTAGTTTATTTGCAAACAGTGTTTCACTTTTCAAACATTCACGCAAACTGTTTTGCTAATTTATTCACTTCACTCGTCTGCGGTGTCGGCTTTTTCCAGCGGCTGTGCTGCGTGTGATCAGCTCCTGCTCGGATTTTTCCATGGTTTTCGGCAGGTTAATCCAGATGTTTTTGTGGATTTTCGGCGTGCATTCGCCGGGATTTGTGGTTAGTTTTCGTCGGGTTTGCGGCAGCTTTTCTCTGCAATTCGGGGACCCTGTGGTGCTTGCTGTCGCTGAATACACCGCAGGGTCACTGAAATGGGATCGGCAAAACAAACCGAATTGAAGAGAATGAAAAGTCACCGAACGTGCAGTGACTTTTCGAATCTCTTTGAATTACCCTGTATATCTCTATCTGTGTCAATATCTATCTCTCTATATATATTTGGATCAACAGCAGTAGGTGATGTGTGAGAGGCTGAACCCGATGGACGCATGTCTTTTTTCAGCCTATGTAACTACAGTCAGGTCCAGAAATATTGGGACATCGACACAATTCTAACATCTTTGGCTCTATACACCACCACAATGGAGTTGGAATGAAACAAACACAATGTGCTTTAACTGCAGACTGTCAGCTTTAATTTGAGGGTATGTACATCCAACTCAGGTGAACGGTGTAGGACTTACAGCAGTTTGCAGATGTGCCTCCCACTTGTTAAGGGACCAAAGGTAACGGGACAATTACGGCTCTGGTCCACCTTCAACACCCTCCTCTACCCACCTGCACATCCCCCAACAGCTGCCTTCAGCGCTCAAGACCTGGCAGACTACTTCCTCAGTAAAACTTTAACTATCAGAAGCAACATCCCAACACAAGATAGTTATCTGCAACCTCCACTCCCAGAGGTCCCCTCTGTCACCCTCTGCCGCTTCCTCCCAGCCACTGAGGAGGAAGTCAATTCCTTATTGTCCTCCTCACATCTCAGCACGTGCCCGCTCGACCCCATTCCCTCACATCTAACTCCTCCCCTCTCCTCCTCCCTCACCCCTGCTCTCACACACATCTTCAACCTATCTCTCTCCACTGGCTCCTTTCCATCCGCCTTCAAACACGCGCTAGTTACCCCTTTACTAAAGAAACCATCCCTAGATCCCAACTCTCCATCCAACTACCGCCCTGTATCCCTGCTTCCCTTCACATCAAAGCTCTTAGAAAAACTAGTCTTCAACCGCCTCTCCCTATTCCTGTCCTCCAATTCCCTACTTGACCCCCTGCAATCTGGCTTCCGTCCCCTACACTCAACTGAAACTGCCCTCACCAAAGTCACCAACGACCTGCTAACTGCTAAAAAACACGGCCACTATTCTATTCTCATCCTGCTTGACCTCTCGGCTACTTTTGACACTGTTGACCACCCCCTCCTTCTACAGACCCTCAACTCTCTGGGTCTCGGTGACACTGCACTTGCTTGGGTTGACTCCTATTTATCCAACAGGTCCTTCTGTGTGTCCTTTGCTGGTAACTCCTCCTCCTCATTGCCTCTATCTGTTGGTGTACCTCAAGGCTCTATCCTTGGTCCGCTGCTCTTTTCCATCTACACCTCCTCCCTGGGCAAAATCATCAACAGCTTTGGCTTTAATTACCACCTCTACGCTGATGACACTCAGATCTACCTCTCTACCCCTGATCTCTCTCCCCCTGTCCTCTCAAAAGTCAGTGACTGTTTATCTGGCATCTCCTCCTGGATGGCCTCCCACCACCTAAAGATCAACATGTCAAAGACTGAACTCCTACTTATTCCTCCCTCCAATGCCTCCCCACCTCCTGACTTCTCTATCACGGTGGAGGGTATCACCATCTCCCCATCAAACCAAGTTCGCTGTCTTGGAGTTACACTTGACTCTGCTCTTTCCTTCATCCCCCACATCAAGTCTCTTTCCTCCTCCTGCCGATACCAACTGCGTAATATTTCCAGAATTCGGCCATTTCTTACCGCTGTCACCACAAAACAACTCATACACGCCATGGTAATCACCCGACTCGACTATTGCAATAATCTCTTATCTGGCCTCCCTCTGTCCCGCCTCTCCCCCCTACAATCCATCCTGAACGCCTCCGCCAGGCTAATTCACCTCACCCGCCGCTCTGTCTCTGCCGCTCCCCTCTGCGAGTCCCTTCACTGGCTCCCCATCCACTGCAGAATTAAGTTCAAAATCCTTACCTACAAAACCCTCACTAACTCAGCTCCCCACTACCTGTCCTCACTAATCACCAAATACACCCCAGCCCGCTCCCTAAGGTCCAACAGTGACCTGCGCCTAGCTTCTCCCCGCATCACCTCTTCCCATGATAGACTGCAGGATTTCTCACGCGCAGCCCCCACTCTCTGGAACGCTCTCCCTCGTACTGTCAGACTTTCCCCTAACTTCTCTTCCTTCAAACGCTCCCTTAAAACATTCCTATTTAGGGAAGCCTACCACCCAACTCACTGACGCAACCATCAATCACTCTCACCTTGCAGTCCTCTCCTCCTGTTTCCAACCCCAACCCTCCTAGATTGTGAGTTCCTATGGGAATAGGGCCCTCATCTCCTCCTGTACTGTTTGTCAAATGTTGTTCAATGTATTGTAACCCTGTCTATACTGTGCTTATTGTTGTCAGGACCGTACCTGTCCGTTCCTGTGTCATTCCATGAAAGTGGCAGCTCCATGAAAGGTGATACCCTTCTGCTGTGAACCAGCTAATAAACAGTTAAAACCACACACACCAAAGGTCACATGACACACCCCTCTGCCTAAGCAATAAAGGCTCCACACACCCTCTGTCCAATGCTTCATTGTTGTCTGCTGTTCTTATGAACAAGACCTGCAAAACCAAGCTCCAGAAAATCTGCTTTCCTTATCCACTCATCGTATTTCCCCCCTATTATCCCACCGTGCTCTCCCAGGAGCAACGACCCATCCATCCTCCCTAATCCCACGTTGCTCTCCCAGGAGCAACTATCCTACCTTCATACCTGGACACAAGGACTGCTTTCCCCCATCACCCTCATCCAACCTGTGAGTCTCATTGTGTCCTGTCCCACAGCCCTCCTGTGTGATTCTCCTCTCCCACAAACTGTGTGCATCCCCAAGACCTGCATATTGGGCTCATAACCTGAAAGGCAAGTACCTGCAAGGTATTAAACCTGACAATTGTACAGCGCTGCGGAATATGCTGGCGCTTTATAAATAAAGAATAATAATAATAATAATCTCAGCTGTTCCATGGCCAGGTGTGTGATATTCCCTCATTACCCGAATTACAATGTTCAGATAAAAGGCCCAGAGTTAATTTCAAGTGTGCTATTTGCATTTGGAATCTGTTGCTGTCATCTCTCAAGATGAGATCCAAAGAGCTGTCACTATCAGTGAAGCAAGACATCATTAGGCTGAAGAAACAAAACAAACCCATCAGAGAGATAGCAAGAACATTAGGCGTGGCCAAAACAACTGTTTGGAACATTCTCAAAAAGAAGGAACGCACCGGTGAGCTCAGCAACACCAAAAGACCCGGGAGACCACGGAAAACAACTGTGGTGGATGACCGAAGAATTCTTTCCCTGGTGAAGAAAACACCCTTCACAACAGTTGGTCAGATCAAGAACACTCTCCAGGAGGTAGGTGTATGTGTGTCAAAGTCAACAATCAAGAGAAGACTTCACCAGAGTGAATACAGAGGGTTCACCACAAGATGTACACCATTGGTGAGCCTCAAAAACAGGAAGGCCAGATTAGAGTTTGCCAAACAACACCTAACAAAGCCTTCACAGTTCTGGAACAAGATCCTATGGACAGATGAGACCAAGATTAACTTGTGATGGGAAGAGAAGAGTATGGAGAAGGAAAGGAACTGCTCATGATCCTAAGCATACCACCTCATCAATGAAGCATGGTGGTGGTAGTGTCATGGCGTGGGCATGTATGGCTGCCAATGGAATTGGTTCTATTGTATTTATTGATGATGTGACTGCTGACAAAGGCAGCAGGATGAATTCTGAAGTGTTTCGGGCAATATTATCTGCTCACATTCAGCCAAATGCTGCAGAACTCATTGGACGGCGCTTCACAGTGCAGATGGACAATGACCCAAAGCATACTGCAAAAGCAACCAAAGAGTTTTTGAAGGGACAGAAGTGGAATGTTATGCAATGGCCAAGTCAATCACCTGACCTGAATCCCATTGAGCATGCATTTCACTTGCTGAAGACAAAACTGAAGGGAAAATGCCCCAAGAACAAGCAGGAACTGAAGACAGTTGCAGTAGAGGCCTGGCAGAGCATCACCAGGGATGAAACCCAGCGTCTGGTGATGTCTATGCGTTCCAGACTTCAGGCCGTGATTGACTGCAAAGGATTTGCAACCAAGTATTAAGAAGGGAAAGTTTGATTTATGATTATTATTCTGTCCCATTACCTTTGGTCCCTTAACAAGTGGGAGGCACATCTGCAAACTGCTGTAAGTCCTACACCGTTCACCTGAGTTGGATGTACATACCCTCAAATTAAAGCTGACAGTCTGCAGTTCCTTTCCTTCTCCATACTCTTCTCTTCCCATCACTCTGGTACAAGTTGATCTTGGTCTCATCTGTCCATAGGATCTTGTTCCAGAACTGTGAAGGCTTTGTTAGGTGTTGTTTGGCAAACTCTAATCTGGCCTTCCTGTTTTTGAGGCTCACCAATGGTTTACATCTTGTGGTGAACCCTCTGTATTCACTCTGGTGAAGTCTTCTCTTGATTGTTGACATTGACACACATACGCAAAGAAAAAAACACACACTGAATCACTTAACTTATTAATGAAGATAGGATCTTCCCTCTGCGGGCTCCCGGTAACCCGTAAGCAGTATACAATAAGAAGAAGGTAAAGGGTAATCCTACAACGAATTAAAATCACTTAGAGGTGCATGTTAAATGAACAAATAGTATTTGAATCAATTCACGCACATCAAAAAACAAGATCGTTATCACCGTTCCATGGATGCCTAGGACATGGGGTATGATTTCCTCCAGAGCCAGTGCACTTCAGGAACAATCAGCCAAGACCAAAGTTTCTCCAGTCAAAGGATTTTATTAAAAAAAATAAAAATAAAGATAAGACTGCTCACGCTCGACGCGTTTCGTCAAAAGACTTCATCAGGAGCAATATGTGCAATGATAAGTACATGGTTAAAAAATATTTTTATTTATTTTAATAAAATCCTATCTCTCTAAAATATCTCTCTCTATCAGGATTATTCAGAGATTGGTGAAAACCTGGAGAATTGGCAGCAGAAGAGAACAATCTAGACCAAATATTCGATTTGGAAACTGAGATAAATGGGAGAATTTTTCTGGTTCGGCTCTTTTGAACTAGAATTTTCACTTCTCCGGTCATTCTCCTGGTCTTCACCTCTCTCTGAATAACCCTGTATCTATCTGTGTCAATATCTATCTGTTTATATTTATCTATCTATCTATCTGTCTATTATCTCTATGTCTGTAACTCAGAGAGAGACATTTGGCTATTCAGAAAGCAGGCGAATTGCCAGCTAAATACGGTGCCTGTTCGACGGCAGTGAAATCCCCATAGAGAAGCAATAGGTTCATCTATTCAGAGGCACCGAACAGCAGAGAAATGTCAGAGAAATTACCTGATGTTCGGTGGTTTCATTCGGCAGGTTTAAGCAGAAGAATCCCATAGGTTTCAATGTTAAAAATATTCCCGTTTTTAGTCAATATCTAATAAGCCTTTTATTCTTTTAACCCCTTTGCTGCGGATGACGTGTGGGGAACGTCCTCATTGACTCCCGCTATATGCGGAGGATGCGCCCTAGACGTCATCCGCAAGCGGAAGCCCCGGCGGAGACACTCACCTCTCTGTCCAGGGTCCTGTGGCGTTCTGACTTCAGCGAAGTCAGACGCTGAAGTTAAGCCCCTCCCGACATCAATGACCTCATCGCACCATGCGCGATGATATCATTTCCAGGCGACCCCCTGGCAATGCCGGGAGATCGCCTGAAAGGGAGGGGGGATCTTTTTGGATCCCTCTCCCTCCCAATCGGGAGGGTTTACAGTAAAAAAAAAAGGCACCACTTTGACAGGCAGTGTCTGCCCTTTTAAGTGGTGCCTTTTTAACCCCTTACGTGCCAGATCGCGATCCATAAACTCCGACGCGTTTCGTTGGTATTACACCAACTTCATATCCCTGATGAAGTTGGTGTAATACCAACGAAACGCGTCAGAGTTTATGGAATAAAAATCTTTTTTACTACATTGGCGATTGAAGTCCCATCTCTCTGGTCCAGCACTAGCAAGCGATCCAGGTGGAGTTTTCCCGCTGATGACGATCCAGGTGGAGTTTTCCCGCTGATGGTGATATTCTGGGCCTCTCCAAACACCCTTGGAACGGGTAATCTGTACATGCGCTTATTCACTACATATCCTGTGAGTGCGTTTTCTACAGGGGGCGTGTCATGATACACCACTGTTTTAACATATAACGCTATGATTCTTCATTTTTTATATTGTCCTGTTTAGATCTCGATATATTATTTATCATTTATTCCTTGAAACGTCTGTTGGAGGGGACGAGTTTGAGATCCACAGGTCTTTTATCATTTTTTCTTGTCACCTTTTGCCTCTATCTGGGAAAGAGCACCAATTCTGTTTTTCCTTCTTGTTTCTGTAACAGACCATTTTATTATTATTCAAAGGACCTTGTTGATGTCCTGTATGCCTGCCGAACTGGGACGGATTTACATCTCAGGAGCCTGTAGGTACAGAAATGTGGTGCGCCCCTACACCCCCCCCCCCTAAACAAAAGGAAAGATACATGCCAAAGTGACTTTTTAAATCTTTGTTTTGGGGCAAATAAATAAATAAAAATAAACAACATTTTAAAAAACTGAAAACCAGTTTCTCTCTGAGCTCAAATCAATAGAAGGGGCAACTCCTCAGTTGAGTTAATGTGGTGGCATTGTGTGTTTTATATGTAAAAGCATATATTGTCTCTGCCGTAGAACAGAGAAAAAAATACATTTTGCATTTACTTTTTTTCAGTTTTTTATTTTTACACGTTACATGGTCATGTTTGGTATCATTGTAAAGACCAGACTCTGACCTTTCCAATGACACCTCACGTAACCTTTTGCGGTGTACATTTCAGAGATGCAGGTTCCAAAGTCCGAATGGCCCCGAAATGTCACTGTACGGGGAAATTCCCTGTTTGGTGACAATTCGGGGCCAGATTGGTTCTCTCTGAATAACCCCTTATATATATCACTTATAGATACCATCCCATGAGATTAAGCTATGTCTGTTGCTCTAATGTATTACTCCATTCTGTGTAATATGCTGGTGCTATATAAAGTATTAATAATGGGTTGGAATTTCTGCCAGTAGATAGATAGTAGATAGTGATGGAGATCATATTACAGAGTTAGAAGGCTGAAGGAAACAAGTACAAAGTATATCAGGGTTATTCAAAGAGAATCGAAAAGTCACTGCACGTTCGGTGACTTCTCATTCTCTTCAATTCGGTGCAAATCGGCTTTCCCATTTCGGCAACCCTGCGGTGTATTCAGCAAGCACCACAAGGCTGTCAAAGTGCAGGGAAAAGCTGCCGAAAACCCGGCGAATGCACGCCGAAAACCCATAAAAACATCTGGATTAACCCATCGAAGACGCCGGAAAAACCCGAGCAGGAGCCGATCAAGCAGCGAAGCCACCGGAAAAAGCCGACACCGCAGAAGAAGGCAGTGAATAAATTAGGAAAAACTTTGCATGAATGTGTGAAAAGTGAAACGCTGTTTGCAAAGAAACTACTGAGCGAAAATGTCTGAAATTTGCATATGAGGTCCAGGGAATGATAATAAAGAGGGTTGTTTCAGAAAAAATAAGTAAAATTAAAAAAAAATCTGACTTTTTAAAAAAGAAAAAACAGAAAAATGCTTAAAATATCCTAAAAAATCTATAAATAAAGAGACTCTTTACTGCAGAATTTTATAATGAACGGTTTATTAGATATTGAATTAAAATGGGAATATTTTTAACATTGAAGCCTAATGGGATTCGCCTGAATAAACCTGCCGAATTAAACCACCGAATGGCAGGGCATTTCGGGAACCTTTCACTGCTGGTTTGTGTTCTCTGAATAGCCGAAGCAGTGCTTTTTCATGGGGATTTCACTGCCCTCGAACAGGCACCGAACAGGCACCGTATGTTCAGGCAATTCGCCAGGATTTGGCATATTGCCTGCTCTCTGAATAGCCGAATGGCCAAGAAAGGTAACCGAACGCTGATTTTCAGCGTTCGGTTACCTTTCTCCAGCCATTTGGATCTCTTTGAATTACCCTGTTACATGTTTTTTTTATCCCCCACTGAAACGGTAATAAGCATAATTTTCTGGAAAAACATTTTAACCACTTCAGTACAGTTATCCTGTAGCAGACACAGCAGCCCGAGGTCATGTCAACACGGTCTGGGGCCATGCTGTATGATTGCAAATTAAATTTGTTTGTTGCAAGCAAATTTCATTTGCTTTCGCCCTCTACAAAGTGCCCCCCAAAAGTTTTAACCCCATGGGTCCCTGTTTCCGTGCTGACAAAGAACTGCATCCCATAAGCCCTCTGCCACCTGCAGTAACTCCATTTGTCCAGTAGATGGCGATACCTCCCTGCCAAATAGGTTATTACAGTAAGAAATACATTGGGAATATTCCCAAATATTTCTTACTGTATAATTGATTTAAAATTATTTTCGAAAAATCACTCGTTGCTGACAATGTTTATTTGGAAAATCCCTGATAGTGAAGGGGTTAAAGATGAAAAAAGGTAGGATACATATGGTAGTAGTATATTTAGGGTTAAATTGAACTGACTACAAGGACGTCCATTTAATATCTTTTAATTAAGGGGTTATTCAGAGAGAGACGATCTGGCCCCGAAATGTCACCGAACAGGGAATTTCCTGGTATGGTGACATTTCGTGGCCATTCGACTATTCAGAGAGCAGCCAGTTTGCCAAATTTTGGCAAACTGCCAGTAAATACGGTTCCTGTTCGAGGGTAGTGAAATCCCCGCCATAGAGAAGCAATGGTTAATCTATTCAGAGACACCGAACAGCAGAGAAAAGTTGCCGAAGTGCCCTGATGTTCGGTGGTTTTATTCGGCAGGTTTATTCAGGCAAATCTCATAGGCTTCAATGTTAAAAATATTCACATTTTTAACCAATATCTAATAAACCGTTTATTATTTTAATCTGCAGCAAAACGTCTATTTATTTATTGATTTTTTTAGGATCTTTTAGGCTTTTTTGGGAATTTTTCTGTTTTTTTAAAAGAGTTTATCCTCTTTTCTGTAACAGACCTTTTTATTATCATTCATTGGATCTTATATGTAAATTTCAGGCATTTTCGTTCTGTAGTTTTTTTGCAAACACCGTTTCAATTTTGACACTTTCAATCGTATTTTTTATTTTTTTTGTACCCCGTTCGTCAGTTTGTTGGCTGGTCCGCGCTGTGATCGGTGATTCGGCTTTTTCCGACGTGTTTGGCGTGTTTTTTTGTGGCAGTTCCGGCGGGTGTTCTGCGGGTGTACAGTGGGTTTTTGCTGGGTGTACGGTGGGTTTTCGGTGGGTGTTCGGCAGGATTGTGGCAGGTTTTCCCTACACTCTGAGGACCCTGCGGTGAATTCTGAATTTGATTCCTCGAAATGCAGGGAAGCGCGGGGGAATGAGAGAGCACCGAAATGTCGGCGACATTTCGGTGCTCTCTGAATAACCCCCTTAATGTGCTTGGTGCAAAGTTATATGGATTGTAAATAAATAGCTGGATAAAGAAAAAATGAGACAAAGACATTTTACGAGAAAATAAATTCACAGCTATTGAAACTTTTGCAAATAGTATCTAAACCAAAACTGTCAGATTCCACTAGATACAACATAAACAGCCCTCGTTTAGAATCCGTGTGGGCAAAGTCAGCGATTTTTATTGAATTACATACTTGTCCGTCATGAGAAGAATCTGTTTCTTAACCTCAGGAAGTCATTTCACAAAAGGTAACACTTGATCCAGATTTAATGTGTCATTCCAATGATTAGACATTCACCCCCTCACATTCCTGATGGATCATCACCTTCTTCTGCAAACCCAGCCAGAGGATAGGATCAAGGAGCCAGGGATATCAACAGGCTTAGTGTTTGCAGCCAAACATATTTTTAATAATGTGAAGCAAGAAAAGAGTGACTTAGCAGAAATTTGGCCGATTTCATATATAGACATTATTTTCTTTTTTTAATTTACAGGGTTATTCAAAGAGATCCGAATTGCTTGAGAAAGGTAACCGAACGCTGAAAATCAGCGTTCGGTTACCCTTCTTGGCCATTCGGCTATCCAGAGAGCAGGCAATTTGCCAAATCCTGGCGAATTGCCTGAACATACGGTGCCTGCTCGGTGCCTGTTCGAGGGCAGTGAAATCCCCATAGAGAAGCACTGCTTCGGCTATTCAGAG
This sequence comes from Leptobrachium leishanense, assembly GCA_009667805.1. Lineage (NCBI taxonomy): Eukaryota > Metazoa > Chordata > Amphibia > Anura > Megophryidae > Leptobrachium > Leptobrachium leishanense. The sequence continues at coordinate 20,567,485 of CM019066.1, forward strand.
AACACAAACCAGCTGAGAAAGGTTCCCGAAATGCCCTGCCATTCGGTGGTTTAATTCGGCAGATTTATTCAGGCGAATCCCATAGGCTTCAATGTTAAAAATATTCCCGTTTTAATACAATATTTAATAAACCGTTGATTATAAAATTCTGCAGTAAAGAGTCTCTTTACTTATAGATTTTTTAGGATATTTTAAGCATTTTTCTGGATTTATCTTTTTTTTTAAAAAAGTCCGATTTTTCTTTTTTAAGTTTACTTATTTTTTCTGTAACAGCCCTTTAATTATCATTCATTGGATCATATGTAAATATCAGACATTTTCGCTCAGTAGTTTCTTTGCAAACAGCGCTTCACTTTTCAATCATTCAAGCAAACTGTTTTGCTAATTTATTCACTGCCTCTTCTGTGGTGTCGGCTTTTTCCGGCGGCTTTGCTGCGGGTGATCAGCTCCTGCTCGGGTTTTTCTGTGGTTTTCAGCAGGTTAATCCAGATGTTTTTGAGGGTTTTCGGCGTGCATTCGCTGGGTTTTGCGGTTAGTTTTTGTCAGGTTTCCCTGCAATTCGGGGACCCTGTGGTGCTTGCTGAATACACCGCAGGGTCACCGAAATCAGATCGGCAAAACTAGCCGAATTGAAGAGAACGAAAAGTCACCGAACGTGCGGTGACTTTTCGAATCTCTTTGAATTACCCTGATTGTGTATTAAGTAATATATTTAGAAGTTTAAAATTTCAGTAAATTTAATCTAGAATCCAAATATTTTCAATAAATTTAACTAATCAATATGATATCATTGGAACCGGTTCATTTAATAGACATAGCAACAATGATCCTGCTGTAGAAGAATAAAATTAACCCCTTAGTGACCGGGCGCTTTTACACAAATCCATCCTTTAGTGACCGCTGCTGTTTTTACGTTTCTGCGCTGTTCGTGTTTAGGTCAAATTTTCCTCTTACTCGTTTATGCAACCCACACATATTATACGTCGTTTTTCATTAAATGGACTTTCTAAAAATACCATTATTTCCATCATATCCTATAATTTACTATAAAAAAATATGAAATATGATGAAAAAATGGTAAAAACACACTTTTTCGTAATTTAATCCCCAAAATCTACAACCTCCAAAAAAGACCCCAGCGAAATAGTTTCACAATTTTGGCCCGAGAATAGAAATACACAATTTTTACAGTGGAGCCCCCCCTCCACTGGTTTTAATGCAGGCGCCGGGGGGGCGCCTGCCGATGACGTCCCCACGCAGCGTGGTGACGTCATCGTGCTCGCCAGCCCCTCTAAAGCAGAGGGGAAGGGTTCCTCCCTGCCAGATCTCCGTTGGAACCAGCAGGGAGGTAAGTATTTGGGCGGGAGGGAGGTTAGGAGCCGATGACGTACTATGTACGTCTGAAGTGTCTAAGGGAGACCCGTGGGCAGGACGTACATAGTACGTCAGCGGTCCTTAACCCTTTCGCTGCGGTGGACGCGCTCAGCGCGTCCAACCGCATGTCACGTTGCGTGCGGAGGACGTGCTGAGCGCGTCCAGCCTTTGGGGTCAGCGTTCGGCCGGGTTCCGGCCGATCGCTGGCCCCCCCGGTGCGGGCTGACATCCTCGATGTCAGCCCAGCATCCGGAACCGCCGCCGGGCTAATTAGGCGTCATCGCGGCGGCGCGATGACACCTAATTCAGGCGCCCCCCCGCATGTGCGGAGGAGGCGCCTGAAAGGGAGGGGGGGAGGTCCTTCGGACCTCTCTCCCTCCCGATCGGCGGCGTTGCGGGGGTTAACCCAGGCACCATTTGGAAGGGCACAGCCTGCCCTTCCAAATGGTACCTGGCATTAAGCCCTGGGGAGCCGGATCATGAATCGGCGCTGAAAAGCGCCGGTTCGTGAGCCTTTCCCGGAGCTGGCCGACATCTTGGATGTCAGCCAAGCCTCCGGGAACTCCCCCTGAGGACTGGTGTCATCGTGCATAGCACGATGACGCCAGTCCTGGAGTTAACCCCTAGCTGCCACCAATGGTGGAGATAGGGGGTTCCAATGAACCCTCTATCTCCCGATCCGTGGCAGCTAGGGGTTAAAGTTTGGTATTGTTGGATCGGCCAGAGCATGGCCGTTCCAACGATACCAAACTTGAATGTGAAAAAGTTAGTAAAAAAAAAAATTAAAAATAAAAAAAAAAAATATTTAACCACTTCAATGCTAAGGACGCGCTCAGCGCATCCTCAGCATTACCGCTGGTGTGCTGAGGACGCGCTGAGCGCGTCCTCAGCTTGGGGTCAGCGTTCGGCCGGGTTCCGGCCGATCGCTGGCCCCTCCGGTGCGGGCTGACATCCTGGATGTCAGCCCGGCATCCGGACCACCAGCCGCCATTATTAGGTGTCATCGCGGGGGCGCGATGACACCTAATTCAGGCGCCCCCCCCCGCATGTGCGGAGGAGGCGCCTGAAAGGGAGGGGGGGAGGTCCTTCGGACCTCTCTCCCTCCCGATCGGCGGCGCACAGGGGCTTAACCCAGGCATCATTTGGAAGGGCACAGCCTGCCCTTCCAAATGATGCCTGGCATTAACCCCTGGGGAGCTGGATCGCAAATCGGCGCTGAAAAGCGCCGATTCGCGATCCTTCC